>SAUE01000472.1:2557-28590 GCA_009724625.1 Deladenus siricidicola
AAAGTTCTTTCGATTTTCGGCATTTTTCTCTTTCGATTTTCGGAAATCATTTTTTGAAATTTTAGATTTTCGAAATCACGAGGGTCTTTCGATTTTCGGAATTCAAAGGTCCTTTTGAGATTTCAAAAATCGAAAATTTATTTTCGACACACCCCTGTTCTATACCTCTCCCCCCTCCCCCCTCCTTCTTGGAATTGTATGTGATTTATTTTAATTTTACAGGTCAAGTATCCAGATGACGACGATTTGGATGGTGCCGCAATAGGACTTCTAAGGTTGCAAGATACATATAAGCTCAAGACTTCAGATCTGGCCAACGGGATTATTCAAGGCCAAAGTGTGAGCAGCGGCTTAACGGGTCAGGATTGTTTTGAAGTGGGGCGAGCGGCCTATAACAACAAGGACTACTACCATACACTTGAATGGATGACAGAGGCTCTGGAGAGAATTAAGGTTTGTATTTAGCAAAGGTTACGATAACAAGTCCACGATGGATTAGTCTGTTTTTAGAGCGAAAGGCCACCAACAAAGCGTGAAAGCGAAATTTTGGAGTATTTGGCATTTGCGATGTACCATCAGGGCAACCCCAAAACGAGCGCTGGTGATGACTATGCGGTTAGTGGAGCTTGACCCCACTCATCCTAGAGCCCAAGGTAATTTTTATGGCAACTATATTTCGGAACATTTTAAGTCAGACTTTCTGTTATTTTTAACAGCTTGAGTTATCTAACATAATTTGGCCGTTTCACCGGAATACCGAACTGATCACAAGCTTAATAGATTACAAGAGTAGGGGCCCATTTAATTTGTAGCAGTTTATTGAAATTATCAATATAGTTTTTCAAATAGATTTATACTGATATCGAGACAATTTAGGCAATATTGAATGGTATGAGGAACGATTGGAAGATCGCGATAAGACAAATCTTGCCGATTTGCCGCCGTTGCGTAACGAACGCGACACCACTTACGATATCGAAGAGCGCGATGTATATGAAAAATTGTGCCGCGGTGAGTATACGATAGATGCCAAGTTGGCGAATTTGGTATACTGTTATTTGAAGCGTGATCGGCCATTTTTGAAGATAGCGCCGTTAAAAGTGGAAATTGTACGGTTTAAACCCCTTGCGGTTGTATTTCGTGACGTTATGTCCGACGATGAGATTGCGGTGATTAAGGGGATGGCCACTCCACGGGTTCGTTTTTCTAAACTTTTTTCTGTGTTCTTTTCATAAATTTGAAGGATTTTTTTTTCATAAATTTTAAGATTTTGAATAACTTAATTTTGTTCTAATTTAAAGGATTATGCTTGAAATTTGAATAACTTAATTTTGTTCTTTTTGATGCATGTTTATGTTTAAAAATGGACTAATTTTAGCTGAAAAGAGCGACTGTTCAAAATGCCAAAACGGGTGAACTGGAGTTTGCGTCCTACCGCATTAGTAAAAGGTTTTTTATTCATCAACGTATAGCAGTTTTTTAATCTACAAAGTAAAAATAAACAAACACAACAATAAATTTTTTAAATCAACGAAGTTGATATATAAAAAAATATGTGTAAAATTTAGCGCTTGGCTAAAGGACCACGAGGATGAGGTTGTTCATCGGATTAATCAACGTATTGACATGATGACAAATCTTAATCAAGAAACATCCGAGGATTTACAGGTAAGACTTTTAATTGCTGAAATATGTAAAACTGGGATAGATAAATTTTGGGGTTTTTTTGTACGCAATGTTACGATATTTTTATGTAATATAGATATATAAATTGTAGGTTGCAAATTACGGAATTGGCGGTCATTACGACCCACATTTTGATTTTGCACGGGTAATTTTTTACAAATTTTAGATAGCGAATTACGGAATTGGTGGGCATTATGAGCCTCACTATGACATGTCTTTGGTAAGCGATGCGATTTTTGCCTTTAGGAAGGTTCTGCGACGCCTTTTTGCAATTCTTAATGCTTTCTTGGCTGCTTTTGGATACTATGCGTATAAAATTTCTAACACTTACCTCGAATTTTGATTTAAATTAATTGAACTACTAACTCGAATTATTTAAAGGCTGGGTCAAAAATCAATATCATTCGTTTATACTTAGCTTATAAAAAGTTGAATTTCTGTATTGGTGATTGGCAAATTAAGAAAACGGTAATAAAAAATTCAAAGACGATTTTGCAGAGAGGCGAACAGAATCCCTACAGAGGTTTCACAGGCAATCGCATCGCTACCGTTCTTTTTTATGTAAGTGCGACACAAGAAATTTATACATTTTTATTTTAGAAGGAGGAGAAAAATGCGTTCAAGAGTCTTGGCACCGGCAATCGTATTGCAACAGTTTTATTTTATGTACGCTGACATAAATAAACCAAATAAGTGTATTTTTTAGTAAGACTACGAAAAACTTGGAAATGTGATAGATAAATAAATATTAGGGATTGATCGAGGATAAATTTTTATGATTTATCATTTTTTTGTTTAGAAAGTTTTTCTATTAGGTAAAAATTCCATTAAAAAATAAGATTAAAAATTTTGTAGATGTCTCAGCCGAAAATGGGAGGTGCTACCGTATACACTGATCTCCGTATGGGAGTCAACCCTACAATTCACGATGCTTTGTTCTGGTATAACCTGAAACGGAGTGGCGAAGGAGACCTGAGGACACGACATGCTGTAAGAAATCTTTCTTTCGGAAAATAGAAGAAAAAGTTGAGAAAAAAGAAGGATTTCTTACAAAAAATCGGTGGTTAATTTGCAAAATCCAAATTTAGGCATGTCCTGTGCTCTCGGGCGTCAAGTGGGTCAGCAATAAATGGATTCACGAACGAGGCCAAGAGTTCCGTAGACCTTGTGGCTTAACACCAGACGTGGAGGAAGAATTCGTTGGAGATTTAACTCCAAAATGAGATGAACGCACAAGAAATTATTGTATAGTTATTTATTTTGCAGGGCTCTTTTTGAAATTCACTTCAGATTTTAAAGTTGTTGTTTGAAGAGGGAAAGGTAATAAAGAACGAGAACGTTTGATTTCGGGCATGAAAAACAAATAAAATTTCGAAAAAAAAAATTAAAACTCGACACAATAGCAAAGTTGAAAGCTGTAACGTTTAATTTTTAAACATGTAGAAAACCGAGACCGAATTGCTATAAAATTATAAAATGAATTTTTATTTTACCTCAAGCTCAGTAAACGTCTGGAAAAGAAGATCGCGCAGATTTGTCGGGTTCGGACACATTTTCAGTTGCTCGAGTCGGTTGCAGCATCAAAAGTCCGTTGTTGTCGGCTGTAACTTTTCTTTGTTTACGTATACGCCCCCACAGGAAGTCGAACAGTGCGATTTTTAATTTGTGGAAAAATGCATATTCTTGAATCCATTCATACAAAGTACCTAAACTTCATATAATCATCAAGAAGCAAATTCACAATATTGCAATATATTTTTTTAATTCAAACATATAAATTTGCTCAACTCACCAATTGTTATATTGTTCTGGTGTAAAGTTTGAACAATTTCGTTCAAATAGCTCGCAAACTCCGCATTTCCGAATGTGAAATAAACCAATTTTCGTTTGGCTTTTGAAGCGGCTAACAATTGAATCATGCCTGCAAAATCCAAAATAAGTATCTGGGTAAAAATTTGAATATATTGAACTCCGAAAATTACTTTTGAGCTGAAGGTCTCCGTTAAATGCTCCGCATCCCCAGTTGCCCGTAGCAATCGGCGTATGAACACTAACACTTGTCACAACAGAAAATCCACTATGCGCCTAAAATACAAATATTCCGGAAATTTATCGGATATTCTCAAAACCACCTTGTTCAATTCACGTAATATTAGTTTCGAGTTGAACTGCGACTGGTATGAACGGTAGCATAACGCGTCAACCGCCAAAAGTTCGCATTTGTAGCGGCCAAATTCGTCTCTGAAATTTTTTTGTATGTAATAATTTCTTAATACGTTAAAAATTTTATAGCGAATAAATTCAACTAGGTCTCAAAGATGTGTCCAGGTCGATAACGCCTCGATTTCTGGCCGGTAAAATTTGATACCTGGGAACAACCTCAGGACGTGGCCGACTTTGCCAGCGAAACCTGGACGCGTAGCCGATGTAATTTGAGTAAGTTTCCGCGCCGATAATTCGAATTGACTCATTTCGAAGCATTCTTTCGCAGAATAAACACGAGACGATCATTTCCGGGCATGTTAAGAAGCGAATTTCTTCCTGCAACGATTTCATTCAGTGACACATACCAAATTAGCTTAACACTTTTCTCCCAATCAATTTAATTGTTCATTCAATAAAATTCGCATTTTCGATCGATATGCTAGATTAACCTGTACAGAGCCGTGATTCAGCACACCTCCGCCGATGTATTTGTTGGCGAAATCCATTTGCGTCATTCCGGCGCTGTCCTCGATAAAGCCTTTACGGTGGGCCTAAAATTTGTTCAAATCCATCTCAACAAAACGTATAAAAACTCCGTCCAAAATTCAAACCGTTAGCAATGTTAGCGCTCCGTCGTCCTCTGACCACTTTGGCGGCGGACACGAAGTTCGCATAAATGTTACAGTACCGCACGGCACTAAAAATTAGCTAAATCCAAATTTTTCAAATGCAATTAACTGTAAAATAGATTTGCTTTCATTATCAATTTCAATCATAATTTTTAACAAGCCAAAAATTTAAGTCTGAAATTTTAACAAGTTTTGAACTGATATGAAAAATATTTTGTAAAAAACTCACTTTGTCGTGTTATCTTGTAGAAATAGTAAAATAAACATCTCAATTTCGACACATTTTCCCCGCATTCCAAAGAAAAAATTCTAAAGTAACACTAAATATTTCTTTAAATTAAAGTTTCTAATTTTAAAAAATCTAAATTTCCAAAAAATAATATATGACATATGTACAGAGGCGTAGCCACAAAAACGGGAAAAAAGCGGTACTTCGAAAAATTGTACTTCATATTTTAATTTTGGGGGATAGCTGCACCTGCCCCTGGCTACGCCCCTGCATATGTACATATCTGTATTATTTACTTAGAAAATAAAAAAATTAAACCTCGAAAAATTGATCAAATTATAATGATCACGAGACGCGTCGTTGCGCAACTCTTCGGAAAATGTGCAAAAGAAAGCGTTGGCGAGGATGCTGGCGCATTGTTGTTGGCTCAACGTCAACGAACAATTCACGGACGCTTTGAGCAGGGGAATCGGCTAAAACAATTTTTTAATTTGGTTTGCATATATTTTCTTGAATAATTATTATTCAAATTTTATGATGAAAGAGAAAATTTTAATATAACTTTGGATTTTGCAAGAAAAGCCAAAACTTGCCCGAGTGATTAATTCGGTTATTGACATCGCTAATTCCGCCATTTTTGGAACGACGTCCTCTAACAACGGGAGCAAATAGTCTCCATCCCTCATTCCATCTTGTAGCACAACAGAAAGAGCGGAGAAATCTTCATTTTGATGCCCGAGTGATCGTATCGCCTCCTAAATTAATTCAATTACATGTGAAATAAATTGTAATATTTTTTGTTTTTCAAATCGATCTTTTGATCTCCAGGCTATACGAGGAGAAGGTTTGTCGAGAGTAAACTCTATCAAAAAATGCAAAATTAAAGGGTCGCTTTTGAGGAAGGATTTGATCACTTCAAAGATTTGATTATCTCAATAAGTGTCAATTAATTCTAAACAAAAGTTTCATTTTTTAAATAAAAAAAATACTTTGGTTCTGCTGTAGTTTAAATGATTTATATCACCAAGGTAAAGCTATGTTTTCAGAATTCCCACCAAAAGCAGCACCACCCTCATTTCAAAAAATTTCGGAATTTGGGGAAGGGTCTATCGAATATTTCCAATTATATGTGCTAGACGAACAAATTCAATAATAATGTTAAACTTACGATTACGTGTTGAGCTTTGAGATTTCTTGAAGTGCTTATTCGCCTAAGAGTATCTTCGATAAAACTCCATCGCGCCGTTTCCTCATTACCATAGAACGGCAGAGGAACGTATTCGGAAAAGTTGTTCTCGTCATGCGCAATGGGAATTGAGGGGATTGGTGGTGGTGGCAATATTGAGAAAGATTCTCCTTCAATCTTCACCATAAAGCAATCATTATTGCCGCGAAAATCGTAGACTTCTTCCATCAAATCCTTAAAATCGTACAAAAAAATATTTACGTAATAAAAACCTTTTTTTTATCTTTTTTAAACAGCATTAAAAATTAATTTTTGAACGTTTACATTTCGCCACACTCAATAATTCCTGCAATTTGGACAGCTTTTTTATTTCCTCTAAATGAAATAAAAATTTGCTGCAATTGCTTGAAGCTTTTATAGTTCTTGAAGAACCGTTCTTCTGAATCCCCATAAAATGTTTCATAAAATAAACAAAATTTTCAACAAATTTGGCGTTAAAAATTCGTTTAAATTATTTCGGAGGACCACAAACCTTAAAAATATACCTACATTAAACTAGGCGTTCTTTTTGTTTAACGTGAGTATATATTTTTACGGTTTGTGGTCCTCTGAAATGCAAAATTTAAACGAATTTTTAAAGCCGAATTTGTTAAAAAAACAAGGTTAATTTGAACATTATTTTATTTTTTTAATCTGCAATAGTCAAGCGAAAAATGTCGTTGGAAACGTTGCCGAGGGACTTGCGTCAATTGCGAGCATGCTTATTTTGTTCCCTAATAAAGTCGGCTGACCAATTTGAAGTTGACGGATGCGATAATTGTGAACGGTTTTTGATATTGAAGGGCGATCTCGACAAAGTCCATGAATGCACTAGGTTTGTTTATTTGTTATGTTCTCGAATCGAAGTTTTTATTTGGTAACAGTTTGATTTTTGAGCACCTTCTGCGCATTCCTCCTCTCAAATGTTTTCGTTATCTTTTATCTATTTTAAAAATGCAATAAAAATGTTTTTCGCGTTGCACAACGCCCCCTCTTCAATTGCAAAGGTGACTCAGACAGTTACGTTTTGCATTAAAAAATTTAGCGCGAATTTTGACGGGATGATTGCCGTATGCGATCAAAACGATTCTTGGGTTTGTAAATGGCAGGTAATATTTTTTATATATTATTTTGTTTTTGCAATCGAAAGAAAGTATGGCTCTGATCCAGGACATATCATTTTTAGAAAATCAACAGCAAATGCCAGGGTATGTATGCTGTCTCCGTGTCCGGTACTTTACCCAAACATATTATCAGTGAGCTGAAGGGCGCCGGAATTCGATATCGGCCGGGAATGCGCGATAAGTCGACAAAGTAACATTCCAACGTTTTATGTACATTTTGTTCGTTGCTAAACTATTATATTTCCATTCGTTCAAATTTTATAAAAGATACGTTTCATTTTTTTATAAAAATCTCACAACGCACAAGCGCATATATTTTCGAGCCTATATATCAGCAACCATTTCGAATTTTCAACAAAGTGATCATATCGTGTAATTTTTCGCGTGGTTTCCCCAAAAGAGCGCCCATTCTTCGCTCACACTCGTCAATATAGCACCAATCCTGCCAATCGATGTAGCGCACATTTCGAGCCCTCAAAAGGTCCCTCACCGGATCACCCGTTTTCCTACAAAAATTAACGCTACATATTGCATTTTTTCATAACAAAAATTAAATTCCCTAGCAAATATTTTTTCACATGATTAAAATTTAGGAAATATATATAAAATGAATCCAAAATTCAATGAAACATAAGTTTTTTTTATAATTATTTTCGAAATTGTGGCTCCATTCTGAAAGAAAAAAAACTGAAAAAGTCCATCTACTCATTTTCTAAAGAATAAGAAAAAACTCTCGATACCATCACAAAATATTTGACTTACCCCCTCCTGTCGAAGTCAGATTCCGTTTGTGCATTTTCGACGGCTTCTCTAAGGGGACTGGCGATTTTCGAAAATACTTCAGCCGATTTCTTGGAGGTAATTTCGCCTTTTCGCCAATCGGTGGCCAGTTCATCAGCGACGGCGACCGCCTGCCGTTGGCTGTCTGCGATTACGCCGCGAGCGGAATGCGCACACCAACCTTTAAAGTTATTTTAATAAATTTAACATATTATTCAGGAAAAATATTCTGAGAAATCGGTTTTTTAAATCAAAACTTAAATTGTAAAATGAAAAATACAAAAAATATCTAAAAAATGAAGCAGTTGCGATCCATACATATTATTTATATACGTTTAATTTCAAAAATTTAATTTCAAAAAGCTGGCATACGCATAAATTAAAAGTTTATTTGAACAATTAAAATTGAAAATCCGTCATATCTGATCATCGAATCCGAGAGCCCACAGAAAGAAAAAAATTAATTGAAACACAAAAAAAAAATTCTGGTGAAAATGGTCATGGTTTGGGTGACCAAAAATGAAAATTTTATCGACGTCTTAGAAATTTTCAGAACACATTCAGAAACAGTGGAATTCCAATAGTTAAAAATATATCAAACCTGTAGCGTATACGTGAGTGAAGTCGTTTGGCACACGACACCAATCCGTCATTTGTAGGCGATTATCCGCAGTTTTTGGAAGACCTTCTAGTAGGATATTTTCGAAACCAATGGCGTAAATTAACAATCCACAGGGAACTTTGATTACCTCGCTGGACTTATCTTTGAGCGTATTTTTGACCTGTAAACCAGCATAAATATATCAATTTAAACTCAAAATAAACCCACAAAAAATCTAGAACCTCGATCTCTCGCACTCGACCTCGTTCGTCTATCAAAATTCGATGCGGAGACCGGTAAAATTCAATTGAGCATTGATTCTTCGCATGTTGGGGCACAATTTTAGGTGTGATATGCGACTGCATAAGTTCCAGAAGGCGTTTTAAGGGCCGATCAGTCTTGGCAATAACCTCATCCATTGTGGCGAGAACATCGTCTGGAATGAGGCACGATGTACTACAGCCTTCCAAATTCAAAAGTTCCCTCAATTCTTTAATAGTGAAGCTAGCCTGAAATTCCGAATAATCTTCAAAATTGGTCACGATTCCAGTAAAATAATTATTAAAAAATAAAAAAAAAACTTGGATAAATCTTTAATAATAAAGTTTATGCCGTATGCTATACAAAAAATTACCTCCACTGGCCCTCTCCGACCCAAAATTCGAACATTTCGTACTCGTGAGCTACGAAGGTTCTTCATAGCATATTCGGGAAGATCGGTATGCGATAATTTTTCACTAGAAGAAAGTAAAATTCGCGAACAATCTATGGCCACATTCCCGTTACCGATCAAAACCGCGTTCGCTGAGTCGAGTATCGGCGTAGCTGAGCTTTTTGGCTGGCCGTTGTACCTGCAGATTACGCATTTAAAATTCATTCGTCCATTTAATTGGTACCCGCTCACCAAGATACAAAATCGCTACCCGAAAAGCAATTCACTGCCCGCTCATTTTCCAAATTCAACGAACGGGCCTTACTGGCGCCGTAAGCCAACACAACCGCCTCGTAGGCACCGCACAACTCCTCGTACTTCAAATCTGTGCCCACGCTCACATTACAAAAGAGAGATAGACGATGCCGGTGTTCATTGAACATCCGCTCAAATTGATTAGTGCACTTTTTCATATCCGAATGATCGGGCGCCACACCGTAGTAGACGAGTCCGTAGGGAACCGGATTCCGGTCAAAAACATCCACCTTACATTTGGGCAGTTTTTGCAAAAGTCGAGAACACGTGTAAAGACCTTGAAAAATAAATTGCAAAAAATTTAAAAACATTCGTAAAAACTCCATTAAAAATCAGGGTGTGGAGCAAATTTTGGTACTTATATAGTTTGGGGCCCCCCAAACCATGCAATTTCTTCTGAGTTGATTTTTTCAACATTTGCCTAATTTGTTACATACTTGTTGACCAAACATGCCAAGAAATTACTTCATTTAAATCCAGCAAACATTCATTCAAATCAAAACACCGCAAACTATTGTCCATAACGCAACATATATGCCTTTTCCTTTGCTTTTGTGTCTTCGCTATGGAGGTGTTGCGCGATTTCAATGCTCCGATGCTATACGAGACTTTGAACATGAGCGATTCCGATTTCATCAAATGGCTGCAGAACTTGGGACTACTTGACATCGACAAAACTTGTGATTGCGGCGGAAGTATGTCTTACAAATGGGTGAAAAAAAATACAAAAAATTTTCGTGAAAAAAATGCATGGTTTGGGGGGCCCCAAACTATATAAGTTTCCAAATTTTTACCCCTATTTATTTTGGCCATAACCTTTTTAAATTTAAACATTTTCAAAAATTCTTTTCTGTTTCGTTATCGTTTAAATATTTTTTGGTGGTATACAGAACACAACAGTAATTTTTAAGAACAAAAAATGGCTTCTTCCCTCTTTCGAACTATCAAAAAAATCTCAAATGATAAAAAAACACAGCAAAATCGAAAAATGTTGAAATTTGAAAGTTATGGGCAGAACAAAAGAGGAAAAATGCACGTAGTAAAAGAAATAATACCTGCTGGTCCCGAGCCGATTATAGCAATTCGCGGACCAAACATAACTAAACAAATGGCTAACAGCATTAACTACATTATTTATTAGTTAATTAAAAATGCAAATATCCAAAAATACTTTCAGTATAAATCAATCCTTACTCCAAAATTAAAAAAAAATTCTAATAAAAAGTTTATTAACAGATAAATCCAAAAATTTTAACAACAATCTGCAATAAATAATATTACACATAAATTACGGGAGAAAACTAATCAAAACCACCCCAAAAAACATTTTAACAAAAATAAGGCTATTTCCAGTCAAAAAATTAAATTATAATTATCCAAAAAAACCCATCACAAAATAAGTCTCGTCAATAAATAATTCTAGAAACCAAAATGTGAACGGCGGAAATGGTGCGATGACGTGCCTGCAAATCGCTATCACAACACATCGTTATAATATCGTCTGTGACCTAAAACCAAGTCCACCAGTCAAAACTAAGTCAAAAAGAATTGCCCATACAAACGGAGGATTTACTAAAGCTATTCAAGTTACATATGCCTCTGGTTTAAACACAAATAAAACTTACATTAACGCTGGAAGTAAGAACGTCGAGGCGCACCGAATTTTTCATCGCATTTTCCAACTTCAGAGCCAGCATAAAAGCCTGATTTATCGCCACTCCCAAAGCGTGAATGACAATATCATCGGATTTTTTGTCAAGCAGTTTCTTACATTTTGCAAATTGTGCAGAAATTTTCGTTTTCCTAAAAATCGAAAAAATAAAAGTACTCAAAAATTTTTGCCTTCAATTTCTCAAAATAAATGGACACAAATAAGCCAAAATTCATAATATCAAAATTGTTGGCCAACAAATTTAACGTGAGAAATTTAATAAGCGTACTTGTAAAAAGCGTACAAAAAATATAATAAGCGTACTTGGTGATGTATACGTCATTAGCCGATGTGTAGAACTTTGGTGGAAGACGTCTATGCACTTCTTGAACTTCATGCAAACTCTCGATCGTTTCTTCTTCCATTTTGTTTATAGATAGAATAATAAAATGGCCATACAAAAACAACTCAAAGATACCCAAATACTCAGCCGCTCACCAATTCGAGCAAGTTTCCAAAACACTCCAATAATTCTAAAAAATTGCTTTTTTTAAACTTGAAATTCTAGAATTATGGAAAATTACGTAAATATTTATGTTGTTTAACCATAGGATTTTAGGGAAAAAATTACCAACCCTTCTTTGTTCCGATCGATTATGCGAGGAAATAGCGCCCTCACGTATGCACACGTGCAAATTAAAAGTAACAGTACAGTAATAAGACTTTGTAGACTGAATATGGCCGACTAAATATATCAAGTAATAAGGATGATAATCGATTATCACTACAATAACAAAAAAACTTACCAGCTTGACGAATTGTGACTCCAACCGAAGCGGAGACTATTTTCTGCCTATAAAATTAAAGAAAACTCAGAACGTGGTGGAATTTTGCGTTTTTCAGATTGCAATTCAGCTTTTTTTTTGTTTGCAATTCAGCAGGCTTTTAACAATTTATGACGTTTTTTCTCCTGCAGCGATTTCCCTTTTTATAGCCTTTCACTAGCCGAACAATGTCACATTGCAATGTGAAAGTCGATGCATAAACCAATGCCCGGGGCTCTAAGAAAGGAAAAAAATTTTCTGTAAAATGCAAGAACTGGCACAAAATATTTAATTTCTAGATGCGAAAAATTATACATATCTTATAAGCGATTATTTCTAACAATGGAGACGGACGACTCATTCGACTACTTGTTTAAGATTGTCCTTATTGGGGACATGGGGGTGGGAAAAACGTGTGTGGTTCAACGCTTCAAGAATGGCACATTTATCGAAAAGCAGGGAGCGACAATCGGTGTGGACTTCACGATGAAAACCCTGATTATTGATGGTAAAAAAATCAAACTACAAATATGGTAAGTGTCCTGTTTAATTGGAAATGTTAAAAATTCAAAAGTAGGACTAATTATTATAGCTGCATCGGGCCTGTGCTCTGATAATTAGCAATACAAACATTTTTAGGGACACTGGCGGGCAAGAACGCTTTCGGACAATTACGCAGAGTTATTATCGCTCCGCGAATGGAATTATTTTGTGTTATGATATTACATGTCAGCAGTCTTTCGAATCCCTCAACCGTTGGATAGACGACGTATCGAAGTTCGCAGTGCCTAACGTAGCGAAGATATTAATTGGTATGCGCAAAATTCGCATAAATTTTAAATGGAATGTGACAAAAATTTTATTTTTCAGCGACGAAAGCGGATCTTCAAAACGATCGTGTAGTCGATCAGGAAGACGGCGAATATCTCACTAGAGCTCATAACATGGTTAAATTTTTGGAAGGTATAATTTTTTTGCCTTTTTATTAAATTTTCAATTCCAAAAAAACTTTAATGTTTAGTCTCGTCGAAGAGCAACGTGAATGTCGACGTGGCGTTCACCGAGTTGGCTCAACAGCTAAAATCCCAATACGACGCAGGCAATTTGGTCGACAATCGATTTGACGCCTTTCGCCTAAAATATCCCGACACGACAACAATCTCGTCAAAATGGCTTAGTTGCTGCAAGTTTACTTGATCTTTACATATATCTGCGCATTCTTCACATTTATTTCATAATTTCAAGTATTGTACATATTTTTAATTTCATGACTTTTCACTGCTGCCCCGCTTTTTGTTGTTAACAAATTGAACAATTTGAACGAATCCATGAGTCTGACATAGAAAAAAAGTATTTTCCTTGCCAGCAGCGAAAGGATTTTTTTCAATATTCATTTTAGGAAGAAGTTTAGAATATGGTCATTTTGGAAATGATATGTATCAATTGAATCATATTCTACTTTTTTTCAATTATTTTAGTTTCGCTTTTTTTATTTTCATCAAACAATAATAGATTCTCACGAACTTGTCTCAATATATTGTTTAATTTTATAATTACATGTACTTTTTAACAACAAAAATTTTAATGAAATACAAAAGAAAAATTCGTTTTTAGCCGTTAAACCTAAAAACCCGTGATCTTTTACACGACAACATTTTTTATTTTTAAGGAATTTCGCATCCATTTCAGTAAGCTCTAAATTTGCAACTTTTTACTTCTAATTACTTTAAAATTTCATAATTTTTTATTGGTAGCATACTAAATCGGCCACCGATTATTAATACATAATTTGTATTTTAATAAAGAGCTACTTAATATTTATTTTTTGATTTGCATAACTGAAATGTTTTCAAAGCATATTCTCATATATTTGCGTGATGTGGTTTCAAAGAGTGGTTTTGGTAGACGCTGTTTTGTTCATAATCCTTCCATTCTTGACAGGAAAGAATGACGGATCTCCTCCTCGATCCGGCGATTCGATCGTGGGTCTTTGTCCCGATTATTCTCACCACATTCCTCATCGGCATCATTCGCCATTATGCGTATTTGTTGTTGCTGAATAAGCGGAAAAGTGACATGCAAAATGTCAAGGACAGGTTTTTAAATTTTTAAAAATTTGGAATTTTTTATGCATTTTATTTTTTTGCGAATTTTTTAAAATTATTATCTCACGCTTCAATAGTTCATTGCAGTTCGTGTTCAACAAATTTTAGTCATTATTTGGCGAAAACACGTCTTCTCCGCGAAAACGGACGCTTCCTGCCGGCGGGCGCCTTCGGTATGCGAAAATATTTTCTAAATGACGAGGAGCACGGCTATCTACCGAAACGCATTGAAAAGCAGACCGCTCAGCCGTCAGCGTTTGACCCGTCCATGATGAGCGAAATGCTCAAGGGCAACATGCTGAACATGATTCCTATGCTCTTCATTGGCGGTTGGATCAATTGGACCTTCTCCGGATTTGTAACCACAAAGGTTTAATTCAACTTCACGCTGAAAAATGGAGGCATTTTTACGAATTTCCTATGGAAAATCGAATTTTGAAATTTCAGCATTTTAACATTTTTAACATGTTGTAAAAATAACGACTGATTTTCAAACAATTTGTATGGTTATTATAATTTATATGTTTATTATAGCATCATCGTTTTAGGTGCCCTTCCCACTAACGCTCCGCTTCAAGCCGATGCTGCAGCGAGGCGTTGACTTGGCATCGCTGGATGCGGCGTGGGTGTCTTCGGCGTCCTGGTATTTCCTGAACGTTTTCGGCTTGCGTTCCATTTATAATTTGGTGTTGGGTGGCGAAAATGCAGCGGATACTTCAATGGACGAACAGGTTACATTTTGTGGCAAGAAATTCTACAAGAATTTCAAACTTTTGCGCTTTTTGCGTGGAAATGTTGAATGTCATCATTTCAGGTACAAGGACCTCAGGCACCTCCGGACCCGAAACAGGCGTTCAAAGCAGAATGGGAAGCCTTACAGCTTTATTGTCATTCTTTTTGTGTAATGTGAAATGCTTTAATTTTGTTGTTTTTTTCCTGAAGAAATAATGTATTATAAAAGTGTACTTCACGATATTTACCTGTTTTTTCAAAAAATTTAAAAAGAAAACAAGGATATTTATTAATTTATTACATCATCGAAAAAAAAGATCAATGGGTTTTCTTCAAAAATTAAGAAGTACGTACGGCCAGACGCTGTCTAAATGCTCCACTTTCACCCTTAACTCCTCATCCTCCGTTCCGCCTTTTCTGGCGTCGACGGCGTTTCGATTGGCTTCGAAGGCGGCCTGTAGGAGCAACTCTTCGATGAGGACCTGTGCGGCGCTGGTGATAAGGCGATTCGCCTCCTTGCTCAGACTTCGGTCCGGGATAGCCCGAGCTATGCATTGCCTTACAAGTTCTTCTTTTACGTTAGTCGTCGCGACAGAAACCTTCGGATTTTCCATATCTAATTTTTAAACATAAATGTAGTCTCATGCCATATTTTCATTATGTTGACAATATTAAGAAAAAGTTGTAATTTCGTGAAAACATTGTCACATCCGAAAAAAGTCAAAGATTTATTTCCAAAAAGTTGACATAAATTTAGTTACACTAACTAATTTGAAAGAAGCGCGGGACTGTCTGCACAGTAAAATGGTTGAATGAGCTCGGAGAACGTGTCGATAACCCGCATAACCGTTGACCGATCCAAGTGGGTGCGGTACATAATATCTTCTATGTGATGATTTCCGTTTAAATATGGAATGAAGCTACAATTATATTTTTTATTTATTTAAAATATGTCATAAAGACATAACAAGGGTAATAATTAACATTAAAATATCAAAGTCAAAATATAATATTACCCAAGCAGTAAGCAGACCTAACCACATAGAAGTAGTTTTATGTCAACATTTTGGTCAAAAGTCTTTTAGGTTTTTTTTGAATATTTTTGCATTGGTTGGTTATATTATATGAAAGATTTGAATAAATCCTTGCTGTACGCAGAATAAATGAATTAAATCTTAATTTAGTTTTGGAGTGAGGCAAATAAAATTTCGCATTATGATTTCGTATATATCGTTTTATTCTGCGCAAAATATTTTCTATGTAGAATACTAGGAATGAATATATCCGAAATTATACAATTTATATCATATATGTATCAGGTATAAATTTATAGATTGTTTACAAAGCTTTAGCCTCAAATTAAGAAATTGAATTATTTTTAGTTCAATTTCTAGTTGGAATTATCGGAAAGTATGGCTAAAAGCTTGTGTTAGGATCGTTCTGTTCAGGAGTGGAAAGCAAATAAATTTTATTTACGAAACAGCAAATTTCTGCCCAAAATTGTTGCAAACCGCAAATTTCAAACCTCATAAAAGTATTGACTAGCCAAAACACCTCCGTCTCACATACTCCAGAATCAATGGCCTGTGCACAAAGATCCAATAAATGCGTCTTTAAAGCGGGCGTTAATATCTCCTCGGATTTCGGAGAATTAACAGCGGTCCGTATTCTGGCTGTCAACAGAGTTGGCTGAGTTACGGAATGGGATCCTTCCCTCTAAATTTGATTAAATTTTCAGCATGAAAATTTTGGTCCAAAATTATAAAGTATAAAAATTGTTAAATGTATTAGGTTGTTTTCATTTTTGTAAGTGAAAGCTTCAAAAAAATTTCAAATATATTTTTTAAATTTCGTTCGATAAGCCATATATAAATTTTACGTAAAGGTCATTTATCGTAATAAAAAATAAAACCTTTCTTGTGGACAAAGGAGGCAGTAGATAGAGAAATGTGTGAAGCTGTATGAGCAATTGATTTCTTAGTAGAAAAATTAGCATTTGCATTCGAACAACGATGGGCGAGTAAAGAGCGATATCTGCCAGAAACGCACCCAACGAGGACGGTGGTGAGAATTGCTCAACAATGTCAGCCAGGGAGCTGTCGGGAAACTTCTCGGTGAACGCGTTTGACATACTAAAAATTCAAATTAACATTGGATTATTGTTTTTTTAATTTTTGTAAAAAATCAGTAAAAATACCACTTCAAACAAAAGTCTAAAACATCAACCTGCCGAAAGAAGTCGGACACGGTGAAGTCGTGTAAACATTTGTATTGCAAATGGGATATATTATAATAGCTCTCGTCCACATCAAATAATGCTTAACTATTTGAAGAATTTGTGAAAGTGGCAGTCCGGAATAAGTGCTCATTTCGTCTATACTAAATTCAATTTCCTTATCGATTATGAATTTTGTGCCTGTGAAAATGCTTTAAAATTTTTTGTCTATTTAAATTTAACACCTTCGACTAGGTTCGTATTCCTCGAGAAATCGTAGTACTGACGGATTCGAGTCGGGGCTAGGCAAAGTATCTTCCAAAAACAAAATACCGTGATATGGACACACATGTTTCATAACATTTTCCACCTAAACTCAATGATTATACGTTAAACTTGCTATTTAAGTAAACCTCAAAAGACGATTTCGGCGCTAGTCCAGCCTGAGCCAATGCCTTGGGCTCCACACAAAACCCAACTTCAATGCAATCGTCCACGAAAACATCGACCATGCCATACTCGCATACGTCCTCAAAAATTTCCTTCAAGTGCTGAGCCAGTCCACTTTTCTCTACATTCATTTTACTATGTATACAATTAGGACAAAAAATCGTATATGAAAAAAACCTAAAATAACTGGATACGGTGTAAGTGAACGCTTCTGGTCGTCTGGGAGAGCCTCGTACTCATCATGCGCTGGTTGCATCAGGTGGATTTGATCGCGTAAATAATTACACCGTTGTTGCTCACTATTAATCGCTATGGCGATTTTTTTGCTAAGCTGTTGAAAGGAATCGACAATGTGAGATTCCGCAAAGCCGGGCAACACAAAAACCACCGCCAAACTATGTGCCGAGTTTTCGATCCGCCACGGAAAGCCAGCAAAGCGAAAATTATCAACTTTTATTTCAAACGGCGAGCCGCCACTCTCCTTGGGACACAACAAAGGTGCCAGCATCTTAACTGGCACTCTAAAAATAAATTTTCACAACCCGGGAATAGATTTTCTGAGAAATTAACTGCGCAGTAAATTTAACTTTTACTTTAAAAATCTAAATTGCACACCAAGAAGAAACTCAGTTTTGCCCTCAATGCCTGAGAAATAATCATTTAGAAACTTAGAGCATTGGACCAAAATAAAAAAGGTTTTAACGATTGCCAGAGTATAATAACCACTAACCCAAATTTCGAATCCCGAAGACCATTTGGCAAATAAGAGCATCTAAATTACATTTCATTCTTAGTTACATTTCGTCATACAAATATACCCATGAGAAGAAGCATTGACATCTTGTTTCGAATCTTTAGAATCTTCGTCGCCATCCTTTTCTGAAAATTTTTTCATAATTTATTCAAGGAAATTCTCGAATAATACCAATAACGGGAAGGTCGCGATTAAACGGATACATGAAAAGGACACGCTCAGCATTGTCGTCCTTCGAGACGAGAATCACGGCTAGCGGTGAATCGACACGCATAGAATCGTGATTTCGGAATATCATCACACAATTAGTAAAGACACCCTTTAGGAAACGCAATATTTATTATTTGTAATAAAAAAATGAAATTATTATGGAAGTATGTATTTTTGTAAAAACAAATTACTTATTATTTAAAAGATAAAAAATGTGAAAAATTGGTTTATGTGGAAAACTTGTTTGAAAAAACAATCAGAAATAATACAATATGCGCACGGAGTTAACAATCCATGTAAATACAAAAAAAGCAATTCACAAAATGGGTCCCGATAACAGGAAACGACCAAATTATGAATACCGAAAATATTGTTTAAAATGATACAAAAAGTGAAGATTTTTAAAAATTTGAAAGTTTGTATAATGGAGATCAGTGTGTAAGTCAATGAAAATCACGTTGGTTCCACGTCAATATCATGGCTGAAACAAAAAAAATTAAATTGAAAAAACATGCAAAAAAAATTTGCGCAAACTTACTTTTCCAAAAATTTGCAAAGTTGTAAAGTTGAAAAGTCTTCACCAAGCTCATCAGTGATTCGTACAAAGTTCCCCACCAAGTTTCCCTTTTCGTAAACTTGTAGAGCTGGTAAGGCGTTCGCAGCCTAAAATATAAAAATAAATTATATTCCAGGAACACCAATAGAGTTAGAAATAACTCATTTTTTGTAAGGGCCTTTAAGAAATACACTGAATTGAACCCGAATATTTTATTTTGCCCAACTATTCGTTCATTTAAATCAAGAATTGATAAACTAAATTTTGATTAGCTATTTAACGTTTCTTTTTTTCTAAGACATTCAGCCTATTTTTTCTCTAAAGTTTCTGCTTTTATGATAATGTTACTTCTTTAAATTATGTTGTTGTTTGTTATTTAATTACTATTGTTATTGTTACTTGTTGCGTTTTTACGTAAATAAAATAAAATAAATAAATAAATAAATGAAAACTTCAAAATGCCTAAAAATAAGCCTTACAAAATTTCCACTAGCGCCAAGGATTGTGGCTTTCACTTTGTAAAATTTTACGCCCATCTCTTCCAATCTCGCCGCCATTCCCAACAGTGCATCGTTCAGCGTACTGACCGCGTCAAGACCGTCTCGATAAATGTGGACGAATACTAGCTTATCGTTCTCGACAACTTTTAAAAATTGCTCGGCATCGGCGATTTCGACTATACGCCCTCGCGAAAAGCTTTTCAACTGCTCCAGGCGGCGTTTCCGAATTTGGACAAGCTCATCCTCGTCCTCACTAGATGAATCATGATTTCCGGCCTCCTCGAGTGTAAAACGTTTCGCCTCTTTGATCAACTAAATTATGTAGTAATTTTAAAGAAAAAATTTTTTAATGTATAAAAATGGTTTAAGTATCGAACAAGTGAACCACATAAGAATTACCTTGAGCTCCGCGTTTCTTCGATCAGTTGACTGCTGTTCTTGATACTGTTTGTAATCGGCCAAAACACCCTTTGGACCAGTGCTGACCCCACCACCAGGTCTTGGCGGTCTAAACTTTCTATCCTGCTCAGGAGTCGCAGGACGAAAAATGTTACTACTATGCGCCTCTTCATCCGAATCACTGCAATAGCCTACATTCGGCCCATCGAGAATTTTTTCATCAAGAGTTGCCATATAAAACTGATATAAAATGGCAAAAAGTTTTTTTTTCATATGAAAAATAGTAATTAAAAAAGTAGTAAAGAAATAAAAAAGTAAGAATCAAAAAGGTAGTGAAGAAATAAAATCAATAAAATTCTGTCAAATTCAAATAAAATATTTATCTTACATTTAACAAAACAATTATTTGAAAAAAAGTGAGTCAATACGAATGTTACGTCGAATGGCTTGCGAGCTGCCCTGATTATAGCGAAAGGAAAACCCATTGGAAAAGTCTTTCTTACGCTTCATCGCCAGCGGCGTTGAGGTAATGTATTCGGGATTGCGATGTTCGTTAGGCTTGAGATTCTCTTTGCTCCAGTCAGAGTGACCGTACGGATCGGGCTGTTTGCCCGCATTCGCAGCAGGCGTATTCTGCACAGAAGCAGAAGGCGTAGATGGGATATTATCACCACAGATCGAATTAATTTCAATCTAAATATTGATTATAAGCTAAAAAAACAAATTAATTTTAAATTCGTTATAATTTTTGAATTTGAATTAATTAAAGAAATACCTGATGTGCAATAAATTTTTTCGTATTATTTGATAGGAATGTAGACGTCGACTTTTCGTTCGAAAAGGACACCACCAGATCAATCGCGCTGAAATTATTAATAATTAAGGACTAGACAAAATCATCCAAAGAATACATACGGGTCAAAGCAATAACAGGCGCCGGTCTCCTCATATTTTAACGCATAAGATATTTTAAATGCGCACATAATTTGAACAACTCGAGAAATTATATTTAAATCTTGTCCGTTAAACAATTGCACATTCACCTGAAATACATTGAATTAAAAAAAGTAATTCGCCAGCACCATTTTTATGTATGTAGTCGGACTTTCATTTCCGTAATCAGAAACGGTTAGTCAATACCAAGCATAAAATAAATAGAGCAATTGATTAAAACGATAAAACTTCACTTAAAAATAATGGCGCAAAAACCGAATGTTCTAAGAACTCAAAAAGTAAGAAAATAAAATTTTTTAGATAAAAGTAAAGCTTTCTAAAAAAACATACGCCGTGAATTGGCGGCTGAATAATGTAAAAAAGTATTGGGAGAACACTGTGAACCAATTCCACAAGTCGAAAAGATAGCGCGCTCCTCAGCGTTCCACTTCGAACTGACCTCACAACTTCCTGAGAGTCGCGTTGACGATCTGTAATAACCTAAAGAAACAAAATTTGAATTATTCACAAAAACTTGAAAATAATTGACAATACCATAAACGAAAGGTTGAACATTAGTCGTTTCGAAACGTGGACGGCGACACAAATATGCAAGGCAACCGCGAAGCAAGATTGATATTTAAGTAAGATAAAACTTTGTGTGGAATAAATAATTCGGTAATTCAAATCCGACTCAACAAAGTAGGATGCGGCTCTCCGTCTCTAAAAAAAAATATTAAACCTAATAAACGATCAATCACACACAATATATGTATTGATAAAATAATAGCAACATACCTGACTGTTAGTTAGTTTGATGGCGTCCGATAGATTGTGAAATAAAGCTTGATAAAACCGATCCAAATCATCCCGCCGACTCATTAGATTTTGAATTTGATTGCAACGCTCAGAAACGTTTAACACAACTCCCTTTCTAAACACTCGAATAATTTAATTTTGTAGATCTAACAAGCAATACGATATGTATTTTGAATAATAATAGTAATATTTGCATAATCACAAATTGTAACTTACTTGTCCAGATGATGATCCAAAGTTAAAATTGACTCGAGAGCTTCAAATATGGACGCATCAGAGCCCCTGTCACTCAATTTCAGTAATCCTAGCTGAAATATACATGGATAAAAAATAATAAAGCCAATAAAACAACATCTCTTACATTTTGCACGTCCATTCTGCTCGTTTTGTACTGCTCAATACCGACCCCAGAATAGAAAAATTGTAAAGTATTCAAACACAAACGAATGTCAGCTCGACAAAGTTCGACAAGTATTGATAAGTCTACATCACTTATCTGAATGCCTTCAAGTGTTGCTATCTAAAACAAAATTAATATTAAAATATATTAAAACAAAAAATATTACAACTTTGAACATTTGTACTTACATTTTTCAATCGTTTGGTTAGTCTTTGTTTATTGCAGCCAAACATTTTCAAAATTAAACAATGACTTCGAAGATCCTTTAAATTCTGAGTATACCTAAACCACTGAAAAATTAGACTTTTTGCGATACATTAAATATAAAAAACAAATTAAATCCTACAAATTATTGCAAGTACAAATAACGGGACGAAACGACTTTTTCCTCGTATCACCCATCGACCACGCAGACAAAAGTCGAACCATGTCCGCGCTAGCATAATCGATACCATCGATAACCAAACACGTCGGTCTTGGCTTCAAAAATAACAAGTTAAAAAGAAAAAATACTTCAAAAATTCGCATACCTTTGCATCCGAAGCGTCTGTCAGAAGTGCTCGAATTGAGCCGAGATTGGAAATGTCGTCGAGTTTTGCTCGAAAGTCGGCGATACTTTGCATTTCCCTGAAAATTGTATTTCAGAATTGCATGATGTCAATGTTCACAACAACTAACGTCATGCCAATAACAAATGGATTATAGCCAGCTTGCTTTGCGGCAACGACTGCCAACGCCGACTTCCCGATTCCGGATGGACCTTGAATTACCATTATCTAAAACTCAAGTACAAACATAAATAATAAAAGAAAAACAATGTCAAAAAATATCAAAAAAAGTAAATAAAGACCTTAAACCTTGGCAAAATTCGCCCGTGCTTTTCTTCCGTCTCCAAAAATCGAGCGTCTTTTTCGTTTAAAAAATTCAAGTTAAATTTCTTGTGAAAAACGTATTCCTGCCAAAGCCGCATCCACAACAATGTACAACGATTATGCTCCTAAATCAACTATTCAAAATATACTCTAAAAACCTTCGAAAATGATAGTAGTAAAAAAGGGCAACCTCCTCTGTGACCAGATCGAGGAAACCGGCCGGACTATATTTCTCAATCCAAAGCGAGTTATCCCGCGTCGACCCTCCGGATAAACTATCAAAAATTTCCTCCGACGAAGTAAAGTCATGATGTTCATTTTCAGTTCGAACCTGTTCGATTAAAGCACAAAATTTGCGTGAGACCAACTCACGATTTTCGTTGTTCTGCCACTCGGATACAAATGACCTTAAAAATAAAGTAATTTTTTTCAAAACGAAAACAATACCAATAACAATTAAAAAAGAAAGATCTAATTTGCTTATTTTTCGTTCCAAATTGAAGAGCCCTTTCCTTTCTCTTTTCTACATAATTAACTAAAAATAAATTCAAATTTAAACCTGTCTGAATTTATCGCACGAGTACTCAAGTATCCACGATGAAGCGAGTCACCGGAGCTCACGCCAAACCATCCAACGCCACTCATTGGCGGAAATTTCGTTAATTTCGACGCACGACTTTCTGTGCCGTCGAAATTCCGTGAATCCGCGTCACCGACTCCAGCGTTCTTTGTCGTCGATTGATGTTGACGTAGTTTTTTTGCATCCATGATGCGCAACGTTGTCAGCGCAATCGAATTCTCTAGCTCTTCCAGCTTACGCCGCTTTGCCGCATTTCCGTCCACCTCCAACTTCATGTGCCAATCTGAATTGTCACGAGTATTTTAAGATAATTGCCAATAAAAATCACCCATATATTTTATAATATACCCAGTGGATTATTGAAATCTCCCAACTCAAATCCTCTTCGAGCTAAATGCGCATCAGAGCGTTTTGTGGGCGCTAACACGGACGTTAAATCCACATCAGTTCCAGTGCTAAATACAATACATTTTAGCAAACGTCGTCGAAATTTAATGAAATCGTAAATTTTTCAAGTTATATTATATGTCAGCACAAACTTTTGCGAAAATATGGCTACTAACTTTTTTGTGCCAATTTCACTTTTACATGCTTTTGAACGCTTTTGAAAAACATAATCAAAAATATCAAATAACGTTATCAAAATTGAGTTTTGGAGATTTTATTTACATAATCAAACATTTTTTGTATCCTTAAAAATAATTATTATTTCTTCTTAAAGGATATAAAAAATGTTTGATTATGTAAATAAAATATTTCACATATAATTTAGTTAATTCGAAACAAATCTATGATTTTTGGCAAAATTTTCCAGAAAATTGGATAATTCGCAAAGCCATCTATTTCACTTTTCTTTTCTATGTAGTTACTTTTATAAAAGACTATGAGGGACTATTTTTCATTTCGTCTGCTCGGTTGTTATCAAAACGAAGAAATCGCAATAAAAACCACGCAACTTTACGAACAACCTAATAAATCAGAAAGTATATCCCATGTTCGTTCCATTGCGGTTTCCGGAGACGATTTGTGAACAAGTATAGTGGAAGCACTCCCAGAAGCGATATTTTGGAGAAAAAAAAATCAAAGGCAATTATTTTTATCGGAGCTTTTAAGAGTGCAAAATAGGGTAGTATATTCCTGACTCGGCCCATTTTAATTTAATAAAAGGAAATAGATAATAAATTTAGATTTTTTGTGTTTTAATCTTGCAAAACCAACGTCGGCGATGAGTGGCCTTCACCATGATTATGTACATCCTCAGCATCATCGTCATATCCTACCGCATTGAAAGCGTCGTCATCCATAACAACCCTTAGATCTTGATAGTTTAATTTGATTTGTCAATTGCGAAAAAGGTAATTTCTGTAATTTTCATGAACTTTAAGAGATTCCGGTCAAAGTAATATCGTTCAAATAATTTTATTCTTCCAGCAGAAAACGGCTAAACAATTCAAAACCATTTCCAACCAACAAACCCAAAAAAATAAACAAATATTATGGAAAGTATGCACAAAACTTGCATAACCAACAAAAGTTTGAGAAAAGTTCAATGTAAAACTGTCCAAAGACGGAACTTTCCTTCAAATAATACTTCATTTTTAGTCAAAAAATTCGAACCAAAATTAAAACACATTGGGCTTGCCTTCGTTAGATTATTAAATTTTCGTTTTAAAAAAGCGTTGAAAATAATCTTCTAAAATCCTTAAATTAGCAAGAAAGTTTCAAACATCTGAATAGCGCACGAATTTTCAGTCTTCTGATAAACGATAAATAAACGCAAATACTACGAATATTCACACATCTTCGATTTTTTCTGTAATAAAATACGAAAATAAAACCATCCTTAGATGGTAGTCGAAATTTTTATTTTCAAGTAATCCCCCATTAGCTTTCGCTACAATCTTCCACGTAACGGTCTTCCACGTAAATGTAAACGGAAAAATCATTTAAAGCATAGGCTGTCAAAAATATTTTTTATAAATATTTAGTAATGAAAAAACGATAGTAAAAACAAAAAAAAAACAAAAAGTCAAGGTCGTTGCGAGAGCTAACGGTTCTCCACGGCGAGATATGAAAATAAAAACTCCTAATATTCTTTTTCCGCAGGCTCTTTTTTTGTCTCATTCACCACTGATTTCACGCTATCATCAAGATCCGCGCAAAATGCCTTGTCCAACCATTGAAATANCCAAGCTTTTGTAATTTTTCAAAATCAGTTCTACACCTTGATTTGATATTCATTCTGCGCAAAAATGCTAAAAAAACTTTTTTCTTCCACAAATTAAAGCTGAAATATTTTCTTTGCAAGACTGAAATATTTTCTTTCGATTTTTTCCAAAAATTATTGCCTTGTTATTTTAATGCACATAATTAATGTTATTTGGTTATTATCGTTGGTTTTATAACGTAATAAATTTATTTTAATCCCCACCCCACGGTGCCGAGATTGGTGAAGTGGCACAATTTTCGGAGAAATTTTTCTCACTCGACAAATGTGGTATATTTCAGTGGATCCTGCATGAAATTCCGTGAATTTTTTTTTGAAATGTTCCGAAGTCAACCCAGTTTCCGAAAAAAACGCCTGTTA
>SAUE01000472.1:45130-64138 GCA_009724625.1 Deladenus siricidicola
GCTACTCTGAGGTATATTAATTCTTTGCTAGCTAAGCATATATGCACATTCTGATTAGTTTACATCATCGTGAGTTAAAGGTTACGGGCGAAATAAACCTAAAAAAGTTAGTAACCATATTCCCGTAAAACTCCGTATGTCCTTCTTTAGTTCGAGGATCCATCCAAAATGCATATAATTCGAGGATCCATCCAAAATGCATTTCTTGATTTGTTCCCTTTCCAATCATTTTGTTTAAAATATACAACAACAAAGGACCATATGTTTTTCCATCATTTTTAATTTGAGCAATTTTTTGGTTTCAGAATGATTAATAAAAAATTGCGAAAGGATTAAACTTAATATTTGGACATTTTTCAGCTTCTTTCCGGCGTGACTATCGCACAGGGTGGTGTCTTACCAAACATTCAAGCTGTTTTGTTGCCGAAGAAGACTACTGAATCGGCCAGCTAAATTATCTATTCTTTTTTTCACGTTGAAAATGTGCATATTTTTTGTTTATGAAAACCTAAATTATTAACTTCACTGAATAAAATTTTCGTAAATCATTTGTGTTCTTATTAAAAAATAGGGTGATGCGACATTTCGGGATTGCCATTTCGGGATCGGACATTTCGGGACAGACATTTCGGGACGGACATTTCGGGNACCCTTTTGATTGGTTAGTTGGTGACATTCGCCGGTTTACAAAAATTTGAATAATAAATTTGAAAAAATATGAAAAGTTTACATTTTTTTCAATTTTTTTAATCCCGAAATGTCCAATCCCGAAACGTCGTCCCGAAATGTCCAATCCCGAAATGTCCGTCCCGAAATGTCTGTCCCGAAATGTCCAATCCCGAAATGGCAATCCCGAAATGTCCCAACACCAAAAATAGTGTATAAAAAAGCAGGGGGTGGGCCGCAAATAAATTTCAATAAATTTTTATTTTTGCGAATAGAATTTTGGCTCAAAAAAGCCGCAAACCGTAAATTTTACCACCCCTGGTGATTGGCTATTATTAATTATATATATATGCAGTTTTAATGGGAAATTCAAAATAAAAATTTGTAAATTGGAATCCACACCAAACAAATTCACATAACCCGGGGGGGGGTCATTACCTTTTAACTGTGCCATTACATACCTTGAACTGGAAAGAAAATAATAATTTTCACCGAAATTTTTATGAAATCTTGGCAATTAATTTTCGTTCATTGTCTTCGGTTCGTGACATTGAATTCCTTCATTTAAAATCAAAGTGTCATTCACTGAATATTTCATAATCAATTTATTGGTCTGAATAAAACATTGCTTAATCAAAAAAATCCTGCAATAATGTTCTCCGCTTTTGCTCGGCGATGTGCATTTGGTTTTCCAGATCACCGCGGTCCGTAGTCTCCGCCCTTTCCACTTTCCAAGATAGCTCCTCAATCTCCTTCTCAAGTTGAGCTTGCTGATATTCGAACTAAAAGAATTTAGAAATTCTAAAATTTTTTTCCTTGCTTCCGGTTTCGGGGAGGGGGGGGGCGGGCCCCCTGGCTACGGGCCTGATGCCTACAATTCTGAGAAGGTTTGTATTACCTTTGAAGATTTGAATTCGGTTTAAAGCACTTTTTTAAATATGAAAAAGAGCAAAGTCTCTGTTGAATCCGATCAGAAAATTGAAATAAAAAAATCGCGGTACTTACGAGTTATTGGGCACCAATTTTTTTTCTGGCATGGAGAATCCGAAAGTTTTGTACTTTTTCTTTATTCCAAACTATCCTGAAACAGTTTAGAATAAAGAAAAAGTACAAAGTACTGTCAAATTTGGATTCTACTAGAACAAAAAAAGTATTTCATACATTTCTAAAACCTAAAAAAATCAATTTTCGGAAACCATTTAAAATCATAAAAAAAACCCGTAAAAACCAGAATCGAAAAAAATATCAAGAAAAAATTAAAGAAGATTTAGCCCAATTTATCAAAAAATATTGTATTTATAAGCAATTTTGCATTTTATTTTGATGAATTTAAGAATAAATTATTCAAGCGAGCAAATTTTTTTGTATGTAAATTTGATGATATTTCCACAAAAATCACTTATCAACGAGAAAAGTTTTCTAGAAAAATTTAAAAACTTCGAAATGGGCGCCTTTTCGAAAATGCAAGCAAAATTTTTTTATATTCCTAGTCAGTGAGAAATCCATACCAACTCCTTCCGCGCACAGGGCTCCATGTAGTAAGCGTACGGATAGGTGTATTGGAGAGTGTAGCGGCATTTCGTCAGCAAATGGCTAGCGGCATGAAGATATTGCCAATCGATCCACGTGCCTTCATGTTGACTAATTTTCTCCTCGATCTTCGCCTTTATCCGTATCCCCATCTCTTCCTCCATTTTTAAAGACTTATTGTGATTTTCGAATCGCTCGTAATAATGCAGATATTTCTCCAGTGCTCGTCGAGCCTTTAAATGATTGGCCTCTTGAGCGATAGCGGGATTCTCCTTATAACGAGAACACTCGTAATATTCGCTTCCGTGCGATTTCCAGTCTGTTAAATTTCATGAAATTCGATATCGAAACAAAGTTTAAAAAATTGCAAAAAATAAAAGATTCTTGTGGGTTATCAGAAGCCCAAAAAAAATTTTTTTTATGATTTTTTTAGCTTTTTAGGCACGGGGAATTCGATTTTGATAATGATTTTTATTGATTTTGTTGTTGTTGTGCAGTTTTTGACATTTTCACAGGGGTGGGATATAGCGACCCCCCAACACGTGTTCTCTAAGCCACAACTCTTCCAGTCAAACTCTAAGTCTAAGCCAAACTCCCAGCTTGAACATGTGTTGGGGGGAGGGGGTATCTATAAAAAAAGCTAAAATCATAAAAAAAATTTTGGGCTCCCGATAACCCACAAGAACCAAATGAAATAATCGAATAATCGATGCGGTGTGAATTGAAAAACAAAATCAAGAATAAAAAGAAAGATTACCTCGAAAACACATCCAACAAAAATGGAATTTACACTTAGAACACTGCATATGATTGCATCCTCCGTTTTTCTCAATGCATGAATGACAATTTGGGCAATCTTTTGTGTGAGCACTAAAAAATCGATTTTTTATCACAATGCGCTCAGGATTTAAACAGTAATAAACAGTGACGTAACTCGCATCCGACACTAACGTCGGATGCAAAACGTATTTTTGTAGGATTAAAAAAATTCTCCAACCATTTTTTCGAATTTTGGATTCATTTCGGATGCAAAAAGCCAGATGAAAAAGCGATGTATACTTGAATCCGGATGCATTTTGAGTGCAAGTTACAGCGACAAATGTCAAAAAATTAATCAAAAAAATTTCAATGATTACCTTATATAGTTGGCTGTTTCGCTATCGTCCGCACATTTCACTAACCATTTTTTCGTGATGTCACATGAAGCTGGGGCATGGTAATTTTGGCCACAAAGAAAGCTAAAATTTGAATTTTCTTAAGACACACGAAGTGAGAAATTAGGGATTTTTTAATAAAAAAGAACATTTTTGAGGTTTCGATCACGAATCCTCTTGAAAAATATATACATTTAGTCGAAACAAAAAAATTCAAAAAATCAATCAAAAGAAAACCGATTTTCTCAATTTTATAATCTTTTATTTCGCCAAACACTGCACCTCATGCAGAATTTCAGGCTAACAATAAGGGAAGTACACGATCGGAATCGAGCACTTCCTTGGTGGCCGTTTGACACATGCGACCATCCCCACTCAATTTTTTAACTTTTTCTGGGCCGGTTTTCAGCCCTAACACACTCCTGTTCAAAAGTATAAGGACAGTTTAAGAATTGGCATAATTTTTGTCTCAAATGTCGGAATCGGATGAAACTTTTTTTTAAACACGTGTTTTTATATCAGAAATACTAGACTTCCATGGTTTAACTCATTTACAGTCGTATACTGTCGATTATTGCGATAAATATCTCGGAACAAGTGGAGTTTAGCTCCACCACCCCAAAGTGACTTTTTCAACAGTTTTTAAGCGTGAAATGTCCAGAAAGTAACGATTCAGCAAAAATAGCAGACCGGAAAGAACACTAAAGTCGTTTTTAATGTCATAAAAAAATCCGATCTCCTATTTATACAAAATCATGACTTCCAGCATTTCACCCTTAAAAACTCAAATCATTCACATTAAGTCGTATTACGCGCAATTATCACACAAGTATTGGTTACATTTTACAAACTGTCGGATTAGACTGAGAAATTCCCAAAAAATAATGCTATGAGAACAAGGAGTTCGTAAAACTACAATCTCTCATACCTGATCATTGACGAGAACGGACTCGACCACTCACTGAAGACGAACAAACGAGACTGAATCAAAAACACGTGCAATTACAAGTTGTAAAGCAAGACTTTTTTGCAAACTGGGGCATCTTGCCTTGGAAATGTCAGCTTGCTTTTGAAATTTAGACTTTATTCTTGGACAAAACGAAAAAAGTAATAAAAAAATTATTTTAGTAACCGTCTAAACTATATGAAAAGTATAGTGAAATCTTATCAAACCGTCTTTCCGGGTCCTATAATAGCGTTATACTTTTACTTTCTAAACCGTTTTGATAGCAATTCAGACGGTTTTGGGTGGTGGAGCTAAACTCCACTTATACCAAATTCTCGATCGCATTCAAGTCGGGAGATGCGGGCTAAGCTAAAACGGCAATTTGGTGGCGCGCCGGGTACTCTGTCGTCGACCCGCTGCGATGAACAGACGCATTAAAAGGTAATCGGGTTGCCAAAATGGTGTCAAATGTACTCCTCGCTCAAAAAAACTGGTACTCCTCGCTGTTCATTTTACTAGAAAAGAATGCCAGCGGAAGAGTGCCGGACGCATCAAATGCACCCGAACCATCACCGTACCGCCACCGAAGTCTCTTCGGAGGAAGTAGCGAGTTTCTTTGCGGAGATCGTGCAGATAGCCGCAAAAACCGTCCGGTCCGTCCAAATTGAACTTTTTTCGTCAGATCAGACGATCTAAATCAATTGCAACCTTCAATAAGCATTTCTAACGTAGAAGTTAAAAACCTTAGTCTATTCAATTTGCTGAGTCAGCTTCTCCTCTCCAAATGCAAGTCATGCTGCTTTGTGAGTGGTCGTAAAGTCAGGAACTTTATCATTTGACAACAAACAATTACTCCGCTATCGCGCAAGACTCGTCGAACGGTCAATGGACTGCACGACAGACCCAAATCAGCGGCGACTTGTGAAGATGACACAGTTGAGTTAGATGCTACGCTTACGATGGGTCGCCTTGTGCGGATATCCATTACTTTTGGACTTCTTAGTACGATACGCATCGGGATCGGCCAAAAAATTCTGAACAAAAACCTTAGAATGCCCAATTTCGCCCCCGATTCGTCGCACCGACCAGTGTTGACCTCGCAGAGCAGAAATACGACCCCTTTCAACGTCTGACAAATTTTCACTCTTCACCATTGTACGAAAAACACAACAAACGAACTAATAAATATTAAATGAAACAACCCACAAAATAATTCATTAAAACATTAAAAACAAGGTGTCCTTATACTTTTGAACAGGTCAAAAATAGCAAAAAGTGGGTTTTTTCAGTGAAAAATTTCAAAAACCATGGAAGTCCAGTATTTCTGATATAAAAACACGTGTTTTAAAAAAAGTTTCATCCGATTCCGACATCTGAGACAAAAGTTATGCCAATTCTTAGACTGTTTTTTGAACAGGAGTGTATAATATTAATTTTGCTACGAAATGCCGAAAAAGATTTTTGGAAAAATTTGTTTTCCGAATCGCTTCAAATATTTTTTAAAATAGAGTTAGGTGTAATTAAGGAATATGGTTACCAAGCGAAATCGTCCAAAAATAGCAATATATGTTTCCAAATGTGCTAAAAACAATAGAAACGACAAAAAATGAGCAAAAATGGATTTCTGATCGCCAGGGTCATCCAAAGTTTCAAAAACTATGGAGAGGACCAGGATAGTAGCCTAAAGCTCCGAATATTACGAGACTTGCGTAATCGCCTAAGCTAAAAGCAACGCATACTACGAGACTAAGGCTTAGGGTCCGCTGAAAGCGTCTTAGCCTAAGGCTTAGACTACCAGGCTGTGTGGGATGCCAACTCCGATTTCAATGCACTCTGAGTTAGTTTAAAACAATTTTAAGCAAAAAAATTTTATATATATATATATATATATATATATATTGTTAAAAAGGACAAATTTTGAATTTTTGTAAGTATAAAGTCAATTCTTACCAAAACTTGCTGTTACACGACGTACACGTAACGCGATGCGCCTTACTGGTCTTACAATGAACAATAATATGACATCCGCGACCGGGACACCACCGCAAATGCGGATGAGATACGACAAAGTCATGGAACACCATTTGCTGATATTTCGTCTTCAGCGAGGGTTCTTCGGCAAGAATTTTGAAAGAAAACTCCTCTGGGCAAATTATACGGCAATCCGTAGACATGCACTCAATTTTGCTTGACACACCTATAAAAAGACGAATTTTGGAAACGAAAAACCATTTACATAAATTGCAAATTTTTCCAATGATTTAAAAAATTTTCATCAAATTATCTATTTAAATTACCGTTCTCAAGTTGAGTATGCAAATGACTCCGCCAACAATTATGACAGAATAAATGACTGCATTCAAGCGCAAAAAGTTTCTTTTCCGCACTGTCATAACAAATGGGGCACTCTCCGGAGTGATCGACTCCATTTTTTAGTGTCGCGCTGTGGCTCGCCTGTCCATTTCCATTGAGTGGCTCAGACGTGGTTTGCAAAGCGGAACAATTTCGCGACGAAATTCCACTCTGGCACAGAAATCTTTCTTTGTCCGAGGAAAACTCCGATTTTATTTTCTCAACGTCCCATCCATTCAGGTGCAACATCAACTTCGCCATCGACGGCAGGATTGAAATTGAGCGAGAGAGATCGTCTATGACCTCTTTCAGCAAATTATCGACTTGAGTGGTGTCAAGACAAGAATATTCGACGTATTCCGGATCGTTGACGAGCGTACTTGAGCTGACGTCGTCCATGTTGTCAGCTGCATTTTCCAAGGGATCGTAGTAATCTAGAAGCACATGATGAAATTTGAAATGTTCCAAACCCGTTAAAGATCTTAATATTTTTAACTTTGGAAAATACTTTTCTATACGAGTTTTAACGGAATGTGCACATAACATACCGTAATCTTGACATTCTTCTGAGTATTCAGAATACGAATCCGAACAGTCCATCACAGATTTGCTAGGAGCAGCGAGTAAAAATTTATCACAACAAAAACAAGAAGAACATTTACATCGGCCGTAAAATTATTTTCCGAAAATATTGATACAACGCCAAATGCACATTTTTAAACTTCTTCCAGTTCTTACCCTGTTGTGAACTGTAATTGTATGATAGCAATTACTTAATTACAAAAACCTACTCTATAATTTGATTTATGAACATCTCACACATTTTTGATAATCCAAAATTTTGCGCTGTATAATAACTTAGTTACTAATTTTAGTATATGAGGATTTTTCTAGAGAATTCCTGGGCCGAGTAGTGCCCAGAAATTGTTGGGTCAACGTTACATATATTAAAATAATGTAAAACTTATAGACGATATAGCATAATTAAGGTTAAAGATCTGAATCAAAAAACAAACAGAACAATATATTTTAAATTAAAAAGTTTTTGAATGAATGATTCGAAAAAAGGTAATCAAAAATTTTTTCCATAAAATGTTTATCTTGGCATAACCATCCCATGCCGCGACTAACCGAGCGAAAGTACTTCGGCCATGTCGGAGCTTTAAGTGGGCCAAAGCCATCCGTTGTCTTTTCAGTTGGAAGCTTTCCTTGAATAATCGTAAGTTATCCGGTACCGTCGCAAAATTTCGAATCTACCTAATATGTACATATAGGTTTATATGCTACAGAGTATGTGCACACGTCAACGATAATTAATAATAATGGAATATGATCGAATTTTACAATAAATTAAAATTTATGAAACTAGCGTAACTTATACATATGTATGTATTATAGATTTTTGACACATTAATTTGATGAAATGGAGTCGAACCGATCCGAGGATCTTTTCAATATTGTAAGACTGCTAACGATTTTCTCATGAAAGCATGACATCTATACAGAATTTGATGCTTAATAATTTTTTTGGGGATAGGAAACAAAAATTTTCCGTTTTTTAATTTCGAAATTTAGAAATTCAATCTCTGACTCTGTCACCGTCTATCCGTCGCTCAATTTCTACATTTTCAAATAAACTTACTTTTTATTAAGAATTGATATACTCAGTTTTGAGCATTTTTGTGAAAGACAGTGTTTTCATATTTTCTAAAGCAACTTTTTGTTTTAATGTATAAAAGATAATCATAATTCCACTTTTTTAATTTAGATGTGTTTTAAATTACATAGATAGTGTTCAATGAAGTATAGCTGTGTTCAATTAAGATAACTTTTTGTTAAAATTTTTAAGCAATATTTATAGAAAAAATTTAAACGTGTATATTTCTCGATTTTATTACCTTCTGGACAAGTTTTGATTTGCATAAGCCATTTTTTTTTTGCTTTTAAAAGTCAAAACTTTAACGAATTAACCAAAAATGGAAGTCCCACTTTCTGTAAAACAAAATCTCAATAAAGTGTGCGCATGTAATTTTTTTATTTGTTCTGGTGTGAGCAGCTTTTGTCCATTTCCTCCACGCACAAACACGATTTCATCCACGGATGTGGAGAAGAATGGAATTTGTGTTTATGTGCACGTAATGTAGGTAGAGGCAAAAAATCTAAGGCAAAACCGATAGAAGCACCGCACAACTAACGATGATCGCTGTTTGTGAAGACCGTGGCGGCGATGGAGATGAGGTGATGGTGAGGTTGGTTGTGGTTTTGTGGTATTTGAAAGGAAAGTGAAGTTGTGGTGACGGTAGTGAAATAATGAGTGGAATAACGACAACAAGGTCGTCAAAAATGTTTTATTTTTTTTAATTGCCGCCACCCCTTTTTACCACTACCACCGTCACCATCATCCCACGACTACAAAACTACGAATATTCTTAAAAGGAGCGAATTACTCTTTTTCTTTATTTTTCCTCTCCATGTTAAATTTTGCAACGAAATATGTAAACACAAAAGGCGAATTTTGAGGAGACACTGAAAATTGTATATCGTACAGACCTTGAAATGAGTCTATTTGAAGGACTAATTACACAAATCTGCCGCGTTAAAAATGTATGCTTGGGCTTAGCTTTGCTTAATTTTTACATTTATTAAATTTATGTGTAAAAAATTTTGAATTATAATTTTATTTTAACACATATTAAAGACATGTCTACTGTACTTTAATTAGCTTTTTGTTTATAATTGCAGGTCTAACCCTAACAGTTGTCAAACATGATTAACATGTTTCAATACAGTTGTAGTTTTGTGTCAATAATTGGGTTTTTGTGTAAACCATTCTTTTGTCATTTTCTCTAAAAATAATTTGGTAAAGTGTAAGGACACCTCGCATTCATGCACCTCGTTTAATTCAATTAATTAAAAAAACACAAAAAATTAAATGCGCATTTATTAATTTCTCATGAATTTTTCGAAAATCGCAAATTTGCAAATTTGAATATTTTCGGACAAAAAATTATAAACTTTCATATTAAAGAAAGCACGAACTAAATCAAAATGGTAGTTTTTGAAAAAACTACTAAAATATACAAAAAATATTACTTGTAAAGTATCCAAGTATCATCTACTTAAAAAATTAATTGATTCAAAATCATACTTTTTAAACTTTATTTTAAAAGCTAATTGGTTAGGTTTGTGATATATTTTGTAAAATTTACAACTATTCAATTTTATGGATTCGGCAGACGCGACATTTTCAATTCTCAAACATCAAAAAGAACTGCAATAATAATAATTCTTGCGACGTTCTCGATGGTCAGAGTGATTCTCGTTAGTGTTTTGTGATGATGATGATGTTGGAAATGGCAAGGGTGATGCTGGTAATGTCGGGCGCCAACCACGGCTGACAAACAGTCAAACAACACCCACTACATATTACTACGTCGAAAGCGAAAGTTGTGAATTGTGTGAAAAAGGAATAAGTGTGAGCGAAAAGATTCTCATAAAAATGGTAATACTTCCTGAAAATTCACATTTTTGTATTTTCATGCTATTTATTGGGAAAATTCCTCGACATCCGCACAACTTTCCTTTCTTTCTTTAGCTTTCTTTCTATACATATACTTTGGTTCATTTTGTTCTAATTCCCTTCGTCCTTTTCTTTACTTGGCTTTTTCTCTTAGTACACGTTCCTTTGTTTCTCATATATTCTTTAGCGTTAGCATATATTTATTTTATTTTATTTCCCTTAATTCTTTCTTTTTATTTCTTTCCACTCTTTCTTTGGTACTTGTATTGCAGTTTTAAGTATTTCTTCTCATTCACTTGCTCGCTCGCTGGCTCACGCACTCAACTCTTTCACATCATTTTTGTAAAAAGGTGTGCATGGATTTTATATATGGGAATGTAGCGACCAACACATTCGTCTCGTTTTGGTAAGAGCCATTTTGTTGATGCTGTTAAAGTTGGTATTAATAAACACATCGAACCACATTTGATTCATTTCACATAAATTCTAGTAATGCTTGAATATTTTACAAGTTATTTATACTGCATACAAATGCTGAAAAACTTACTACATTAAAATTACTAATTTAAAAATTGATTATCGACATATATAACCACATCACGGGCAGGCGGAATTCCGATTTCTGAATTCCGAAATTCGGAATTCCGGCCATTTTGAAATTCGAAACCTCAAAATTACGAATTCCGATTTTTTAAGTTGTCATAATTTCTTAAACCCAACTCTGATGTACATTATGTATTGAATATTCTCAACTTTTCTTTCAATTTTTAAATTAATTTTTCTGGTTTACATAAATTGTGCATAATTCTTTATATACATATCTCTCTTTCTCTCTCGCTTTCATTCTTTCTTAATTTTAGTTTGGATTATTTTATAAATAATTTTCGTTGAAAGAATTCGAAATCCTTAATAAATTCCAACCATGAAGGCTTCTACGTACACCGTTCGACCACCACATTTTCAATATTTACCCTATAATGTGTTTCAAGAAGCAATGTAATTCCAAATCACATTTCAATGACCATGATAGATAATGTCCCAACGTCTGTCAAAGCTTGCATATGGACACTTCAGTGTTTGACTGCGTTTAAAATTTTTACGTTAATAAGACTGCCGTTGATTATTTTTGTTACATATGTATATGCGGTAAACTTAAATTCAACTATATGTTTAGCGGTTACCAGACAACGATACATTTATGTATTGTTAACTCGAATGCTTTATTTTTTATTTTGTTTAGTTTTGTTTCGTCGAATTATATTTTTTGCGCAAAAATCGCACTGAAGTGCGCCTCATAACGCATTCTCCCAAAAAAGATTGAAATGATGAGATATTTGAGGAAATGTAAGGAAATATTTCACATGCATTTACATTAAATTTGCGCCGTATTTCACCTTGTACATTTGGCACAATTCATTGGGAATCTCCGTTATATTGTTCTTACAAAAACTACAATGTGGTACGTAGTTGATCAGTTTAGAAGTGAAGATTCGAAGTCAAGGCATCTCAAAACCGCCTGTCATCAAAACTTTTTTTTCATCATAATCAAATGCAAAAAAGTGTGACACCCTATTTTGTGTCTATATATTTGTAAATTGTGATTTTAATACCGATATATGCAATTTCATACATCAGAATCAATATTTTTCTATTCTCGTTTAGTTTTTTGGAATATAGGTAAAAATACACTACACTACGGTGTAACAATAAGTAGCAATTTTATTAATACTAAAATTAAAAATATTTTATTGCAGTTTTAAAATTATTACTAATGCTACTGGAAATCCTTTCATTACGATTTGTACAACCATACCAATATGACTGAATTTTTTTACGTGAAAATATTTTAAAATTATTATCGAAATAAAATTACCAGTACAGAGATTATTTTTTAACGAATTTTTATTCTATCCCCTTCCCTTTTATCGTCAATAATCTCGATAATCCAGTGATTATTGCAATATTTGGCGTGTATTTTCGCATCATTTACAGTTAGTGAGTACATAAAAGCTCAATTATTTGCTTTGCAAAAATATTTTTTTCAAAATATTTTACACTTCTGTTTGACAGTTCTCCCTCTTTTTGTAACTACTTTAAATTCAATTTGATGTGTTGAAAGATTAAAAATGTCATTCAATGCACATTTTCCGCACATTTCATGTGCATTCTACAAGTTGAATGATATATGTATATATGTTAACATATTTAGAATTTAGAAAATATTACCGTAATTTCGAAAAATTTTAGTCCAAGAAGCCTACTATGAAATTGATTACTATTAATACTATTAATCGCAAATTATTACTGTAATTGGTTTTATTGTGGGAAAAGCTGTCTACAAAGTAACCAAAACATATCTGCTAAACAGAAGACTTTTTTTATTTAAACTATTTGTGTTTGCACAGCGCAGTGTAATAGCTTTGTTTCTATTGCACTTATTACTGTGTAAAAGTCTAGTATACTATTGTATATAAACGAATTCAACGAATAATATTAAAGAAATATGTATTTTCGGGATGAGAGTTAAAAAGCTCAATTCAAAAAATCCACCACAATATTAGTGCGCGAAATGTGCGGAGCAGGCTGCAATAATGGCGACAATAAGGGAAAGAGCAGGAGATTATTGTACAATGGAGAAAAAGCAGTAAATGCACCTCTTATCCCTCTTTTCTTTTTTTTTGCGAATGTGGACTTCCATATTTCGAATCTTTCAGCTTATTATAACTTTTTGTGATTTTTTAATATAATGTTCTCCCTATTTCTCTCTAACATCTGCATCTTTTTTGAATTCCTTCTCGTTGTCTATGTTTTCATATTACCTTTTTCTATTATTTCATCTCGTTGTCTTTCCTCCTAAGTCTATCTCGGAATCATTCTTCACACCTTCATTTATAATGTTTAATTGTTCCTTTTCATTTTCATGTTTCTCTTTCTTTCCCATGTATGTTTTATGAAGCCCCTATTTTTCATATCCTTTCAGTATAACTACCTTTCATTCTTCCAAATTTTCCACTCTTCTTTTGCCTCACATTTTCATTTTCCCTTTTTCTCTGCTTTCGCATTTCTCAATTTCTTTTTAATCTGATTTGAAATCTTCTTTCCCCCATTTTCCTCTTTCTGGTATTACCTCAGCGCGGTAGACCATCATCATCAATATTATATTAGAGTACTGCTATTTCATTTTTATTATTACGAGTTGATAGAGAACTGAATTTCCCACCGATTTTTGTATTCAATTCCTACACACATATTTCCGATATTTCACGATTTCGATTATATTCAAACTCAACGCACTCATTCAACAATCGCTTTTTGCGAAATATTTTTATTACATTTCCACTTGGATTTTTTGAACTATTTTTGAGGATGATGATGACAGCCATAACAATAATGATGTCAATAAGTCTTATTCGCGTTAATATAAGACGGACAAAGAAGAATTGACCTCTATGTATCCGTAATTCCGAGACTATAAAGCTATTGTATTATTCATATTTATTTAAATGCGGTAGCGCAAGCTTTTTAAATTTTAATTCGCAAAAGTATTGAAAAATTACTCATATTTATTCACCATTTTCTATTACTAAATATCCGGAAAAATGTTCAATGGCACCAAATGAATTCACGGCTTAGCATTTTTGCTTGAAAACAGTGCCGTGGTTTCGCTGGTTCCATAGAACAACTCACGCATTTCGTCGATATTGAATATGTATATGCAAATGTTAGGTTTGGAAAGTTGTTACGGTTTCTTTACTTGTTTTGTGTTTTCCGAAGAAATTTGCAAAGAGAGAGGGATGAGTTCAAAGGGCAAGTTGTGTTACTTAAATGAAGAATCCGAAAATCGTACATTTAAAAATAGAAGCAACTAACCTCAAATTAAGGTCCTTTATACATATAACTTGCATTTTCGAAATTCAAATTAAATTCGTATCAAGTTAAAGCAAAACCTTGAAGAAATGAAGCTCCGGCATTTTAAAACTCAACTCCGGCTTCTGAGCCGAATCTTTGTCGGCTTCAGAAAATCGGGTAAATTATATATATATATATATATATTCATGAGCATTTCACCGGAAAATTTTTTTAATTTCAATCATGAACAATCACACAAAAATAAACATTTTCAGGTAATATATTATTTACCCGATTTTCGGCTCTGGGCATTTTAAAATAACGGCTCCGAAGCCGGCACCAACACTGCTAAGAACATCAGCATTTCCATGTACATTAACGTGAAACAAGGTGAAAATTAATATATATATATATATATATATATATATATATATATATATATATATATNAATCATCTGTTTAACTGTTTCATAAATGCAATTAAACATCCATCCACCATTGCAGGTATTTTTAAGTAATTCGATGATGTGAAAAATATTCGCTGTGTAATTCGAATCCGATGTGTTTCATTGCGGATCAACTTTATTTTTCAAACAAAAAACGAAATAACAAGGACAGAGTATAAATTATCGTAGTCTTTTTCAAACACTAAAGGCATTTATTCGCGAAATTTGAATTATTTCAATTGTCATCAGCCTTTGCCTGGAATACAGGAAACTGCTGAGTTATCTCGCTCCACGGTGCTCGTCCGCTCACCAAGTCGGCCACGGTTTGGCCAACTCGGCTCACCTGTAATACACAAATAGTGAAAATAATCATCTAATGAAATTCGAGGTCACACCATATTTTAATTTTTAAATACTTTTTCAAAATAATCGTGAAAGTATCAAACCTCAAGTCGAACTTGCTGCATGGTTGGGGCATGCCTCAACGTGACCGTCCAAGGTTTATTCTCCGAGTCGAAGTCGACTGTGACTCCGAACGGTACGCCAATCTCGTCTGTACGAGCATACCGTTTCCCGATCGAGGCTGAGCCACGGTCCTACAAATTTTTTTGATATGCTAAAGAATAAATCCAATAGTTCCAAAAATATCTTCAATTCTTTTAAAAGTATGATTTATGAAAAACAAATAACGTAAACACCTACAACTTTGAAGGTCAATTCGAAAGACGTTAATTGTTCCTGGACGGCGTCCATGATCGGCACCAAACGCTCGTTGGGGCTGATCGGCAGAATGGAGCATTTAATGGGCGCAATTTCCGGCACCAACTCCAGATATTGGCGCTTCTCATCGCCATCGCGGACACGGAATGCGTGTTCCAAGACCGTGTACATGACGCGACCAATGCCAAAGGACGGTTCAATCACCGACGGCATTACCTCCTCTACATGGACCTACAATTTTACATACTGCTTTTATTATTTAATTACTCTTATTTATTTATAATAAATGTAAAATTAACATTGATCGCAACTCAAAAGCAATATTTCAAAAAAATCTGTTCACGTCGGCAGGGGGGGGGGGAAGTTAATTTTGGCCACTGCGCGGTGAGTCAAATTTTCAAGCGCTCATATCTCGGCTCCCAGGCTTCGGTGAACAAAACTATATAATATTTCTTTCCATTTATATTACACACAAAAAATTAGAAAATCTTTTAAAAAATTCATCATTAAAAAACCTGTTTTCTAAGCATTAGAAAAAATTTAAAAAATCATATTTTTGGGTGAGTGCGTATTACCGGTTCATTTTTAATCTCGTGTGGTGGGTCGGCGCTTCACACCGACATATTTCTCACCCTCGATGCGAGCCCCCTTCCCTTAATTTTTAGAAGATACGAAATGGAGAGTGATCTACCTTTGCCAAAGTATGATTCACGGAAAATATGTTAGTCCCACACACCTCAAATTCAAATGAAATAACCCACCGCTTTTTCATATCGCTTTACGTCCATTATGTCCTTTGTCAATTCGACGCTCAAGCCATCAGATGTCGTAATAGGATAACTCCTAAAAAGTAAAATTTTCAAAACTACTTTGCTTTTGGTTCAAATTTTTTATTGAGTTCACAATATAGTTTATAGTTGCATATAGTTTATAGTTTCTTATTTATTTTTCAAAAAGCCCCGTCAACTTTTTTTAGCCATAAGCTCTTTGAAATCCAATAAACATGAAAAAAGTGCTTGCTTAAAATAATTGCTTGGTAACATATTCGATGTCTAAAAATTGCATAAAAACATACTTCGACTCGCGCCACGCCTTTTCCAAATCATCAATTTGGGCTTCAGTGAGATTGGAAATCGAGAGCATAACTTTATTCGCATCGGCCTTAAATTGCTTGCCGACGGCGGCTTTCTTCGGCACCGCCTCAATCACATTTACCATTCTCGGTTGCGCTAGTGGCTTTTCGGCAACGAGCCGAGTGTTCGTGGCTTTCGAATGACATTGCAAGTCGAAGCAAGATCTATCCGCATTACCAACGCATTCGATCCATCCGTACGACGTCAAACACTCTGCGTCCCAACAGTCCTGTAAAAATTTAAAAAATCCAAAATATATACGTATTATAAAAAAATTAATATTCAATTGTGTAAATTTCCAAAATACTTTTCTTTAGCAAATTATTATACAATAAAATATATACCAAAATACTTCGAAAAATGTTGAAAAATAACAGTAAAACATTTCAATTAAATAATAAATGTAAAAAAGATTCATAATCAACACAACGGCTGTAAAGTACCTGTGCGTAATGCGCCATTTCATTTTGCATGTGTTGGCGGAAGCGCAATCGCTCCGGGTCTACGCCAACTGCCACCAAAAACAAATGCGTTCTCGCCATGTAATAACCGAGCGTCTCATTGTCGACAATTTTCGCCGCCACCGCCTCGCCGATTGTCATACGGACGGGCGATTTTCCGCTCGTCTGATTGCCGTCAGAGAATAGACATAGCTCAACGTCCGCCACTCGACTGAATTTGGGATGATTTTTGTGCGCCGGATCGACAAAGTGTTCAATTTCGCACATGGTAAATTCTCGGACACGAATCAAGCCTTGGCGCGGCGAGATTTCGTTTCGAAAACCAGTACCAATCTGTGCAGCAGCAAACGGTAGTCGATTCTGAAAAGTAGAGAGTCTACGAAAAGGCAAACCTTACAATTTGTCGATTCTTTATATTGTTAAGTAATAAAATATAAAAATAAATAAAATATAAAAGAATTAAAACATTAATTTCATTTGTTATATTAAAAGATTAAACTAAAAAATCGACAGTTAATTTGAAAAAAAGTCAAACCTCGTTAAATTCAAGAAGACGTTTGAAGTTAATAAATATTCCCTGCGCCGTCTCCGGTCGCAAATAAGCGCGAAAATCGCCCGTAGGACCGATTTGCGTGGGAAACATTAGATTGAAGCACACGGGCGCAGACACGTCGTTACCAGTAATTGGTGATTTGAAGTCGTATTTGCGAATAATCGCCTCCATCTCCTTCTCATCATAGCCGTCAAGCAAGGTGAGCATCGACTCCAATTCGGTCCTCAATTCCGGCTTTGTTTCTTTTCGCTGAATTAAAATTCCTACATTTCTCCAATAAATTCGTCGTACCCACAAATCTAATACATATACTTCGTACATGCACATCATTTTAATTAATAAGTTTATTTTAAAAAAACGCTTAAATAACATCTCAAAGTGAGCAATAACCGTACCTTGAGTAGAGTCTCCGCGTTTTCCTTAATAAGATGGTCGGCTCGAAGGCAAGCGCCGGTCTTCACGTCCTTACACATCCAATCGCTGAAACGCTCCACGTGACCGGACGCTCTAAATCGGCGCATTTAGAAAATTGCAAATCATTTCCAACATTTTTGTTGGTATAAACAGATCGAAAAAATATGCATTAGTATAACTTAATTATTTTTTGCGCATCGACAAAAATTTGACAAATTTCAATGAAAATTGTAGTTGCTCTCAAAGTTAAAAATGCGTCAATATTACGTGTAAAACTCACTTCAAAACGTTCTCCGGTGTGAGAGACGAACACTCCACTTCGAGCATACCCTCAGCCAAAATGAAATGTTTTCGCCATTTCTGGATCATGTTCGACTTCAAAGCACAGCCCATCGGGCCAAAGTCGTATAAGCCTAAAATGCAATCCAATATTCGATTTCAATTAATTCATTTACAATACAAAAATAAATTTTTCTTGAAAATCCGTTGCCGTTAAAAGTTAAAAATATATAAATTTTTTACAGATTATAAAAGTAACGAATCCTTTAAAAAATATTAAAAACAAACCCGCCACGCCGCCATAAATAGCAAAGCTCTGGTCGTAGAAGAAACGCCGCTTCAACAAATCCTCCAATTTGAAGTGATCGATGAAAGTGTCCTTTGGCGCCAACTCTATCTCCGCGTCCTCCAACTTCTTCTTTCGCGCCTTTAATTCGAATACGGCTCTATCGATTTCACCTTTGGCCGCACCATCCACCTTCAATTGGCGTACCTTATCGCCCATCTCTTTGACGGCCTCCCTCAATGGAGCCAATTTCTATAAAATAATATACTCCAATTTTTTTACCTTAACATTTCAATAAATTTTTTCAATATTTTAATTGTACGGGTCATATACAAACCAATCGCGGTATTTTTGTAAGATAGAAACAACAGCAATTTGTGTCTTCTCACTTAATTTTTTGAGCTATCGAGCATAAAAGTTTAATAGCTCTAGAATTTTTAGTTCTAAAAGTATACAACACTTACAAGCAAGTGAAGAACAAAAAAAGCTAAAACTTCATGTAAATACCTAATATAAAAAGCTACTTTTCATTCAAAAATCCCAAAAATTCGCAAAACAAAATTTTGATTTTTAAGCATAACGCAGTGTTCTGCAAAGTGAGCAAAAAAAAACTGATTTTGTGCTTTTCATTGAAAGATTCTTCGCAGGACCCAACATTTTTTAATTTTATTTCAAATTTCAAGTCATATTTTCAAATTT
>SAUE01000472.1:85468-100913 GCA_009724625.1 Deladenus siricidicola
GAATTCGCTTTTGGCGAATATTTGAATGTTTTAGTAATGCCCGAAATTTGAACTTTAGGGACGTGAACGCCGTTCACGACAACAGTCGTCTACATTTCTTTCCAAAAATTAACCACGCCAAAATCGGTTTTACAAAAAATATGTGGTATATAAAGAGAACTCCGACTAACTTCGTTCGGGGAGATTGCATCTCGCTAATCTTGTGTGGATACTATAAAGCTTCCAATCTAGATTAAGATTAATCTAAGGAATAAAAAGATGGAAGTTTTTGCAACCACTCTTTTGTGAACAAAATTGTGAACAAAAGACATTTTTTGTTTGGGTATAACGCCAAACAAAACATGTCACCATTTCAAATTTAATTTCGGAAGATTCTGAAATTTTGGGATCCTGAAGAAAATTGCATTAACTGTAGGATTATAGCGCAATTTATTATATATGCCTAATTTATAGTGTTTTGGAAGCTAAGAAAATTAATTAAAAATAAATTTTATTTGTCAAAATAAAAATCTGTGTAGTGAAGAAAAAATTAGTTCCACGTTATTGTCCATTGAGCATTTTTTTCTTTTTTGAGGATCACAAAAAATATAAAATTTGTAAAAAAATTGTCAATCTTTTTAATTTCTGTCAAATTCTTTTTAAATTTTAAAATTGGCATTAAGTTGTTATAAAATTTTATTTTAATTAAATTTTTTCCATTGCTTTTTGAGTTTTTCAAAAATTTTGACACATGTAGAGGTTAAATGTTGTACATATATTATTTCTTAAATAAAAAATGTTGACAAGCACGTATTTTCGTACGGTTTACAGCAGTATAATGTGTAATTGACAAAATTAATACGTAGATGGGCAATTACAAAAATTCTGTGCGATTAAAAACCATTAAAAAACAATAACATATTTTTGTACAATGTGTAGTTTTCAGTATAAACATTGCTTCAAAAGTCACTGATCAAATAAAAAATACAATAAAACTTTTCTTTATCACATTATTTTAATGTTGAATGCATTTTTATGATTTTTATTGCGGATAAATAACATATGTACACATATGTAAATGGAATAAAATCAAAATTTTTTAATGCTGATCGGAATGAGGGTCTCCTGAACTTCTGCATTCTCAGAAATAAATGCCCTTTGACAGAATTTGAAGTGCGACGGTTTCACTGCGGTCGTCGCTGTCCACCAAATTCGTGCACACGGGGCGCGCACATCTTTCAGGTCGGCACGCCGCCAAAAGAAGTAAAGTTTGTGTGGCGCGTCTCCGCTAGGGTTGAGTATGCCGCACTTCTCTTTGAACTCGACACGTTCATTGAATTCGCGCCCATTCTTGCTCAGCTCGATGAGGCTTGCATCAATTGTCCAGACAATTTTTTCTGTGCCACTATTCTGTAGCTCAATATAGGTAAAGTCTTCATCGTCGTCATCGTTTGCCGACGAAATAATGATCTCCACTTTTTCAGTGGTTATTAGCTAAAAAAGTAAATCTGTAACCAATATATTATGTTTATAAAAAAGAATTTTGAATTCACGTTAAAATTAATATTTATTCAACCATATTCTAAGTTTATTTATGGTAGTATTGTTATACATATAACATGATAGTCTTTGGTTTTTGTATATTTTCTACTGAAAATGTTATATGAAACCTTTTGAAATGATTTATGTGAAGTCGATTGTTGACAATTTGATTCGATTTCAGCATCTTTAGTGGAAATTTCTTCCGGCTTATGTACATATTCATCGCAATTTTCATTACGTTTATTTGGAAGCATGCCGGAAGCAATTTTTGTAGGGTTATGATGGGTATTCAAACTGTACGTGTGTGGTAGTGAATAGGATTCAAAACGCTCTTCTTTGAAGACTGAATTATCAAATGTCGATGTGACTTCGTAATAATTAGAGGGAATTTCTTCTTGAATGTTATCGCTAAACAATTTGGAATTTATAAATTTTTACGTTTCTTTTATTGCTTTACCTTATGGTCGACTGTCCAATTGGTGAATACGATTCGTTGAAATTATTTTGCAAACGGGAACATTTGTCCAATGGCCTAAAAATATAATTATGCGTTCCAAAGTAAATTAGGCATGACAGTATAGGAAATCATAAAGAGAGATACACGTACTGTTCATTCGTCAAGTTGATGGACGCCATTCGTTTTCTCGACGTTGTATTTCTCGTCATTAAATAGGAAATTCGTTTATTTTCTAGTATTTGATCCATAATAAATGGAAGTGTGCCAACGAATTGTTTTTGCTCATACTTTTTGCGAATAGTTTCGTTAATCATACGGTATTCTTCAGGGTTTTCGAGGTATTTACCGTAGGCATCTGTCAAATGGCGCATTCGACCCAACTTAAGCGCATTGATATTCTCGCTTTCCACCAAACACATATAAGACATCTTCAGATAACGGCGTTCGTCCATGTAATCGCGTAACTAAACGAAAAATAGAAATAATGCTTCACTTATAAGAAAAGTGCTAAAGAAAGAACTTTTAATTCGTTTTTTTTACCTATGTATAATGTCTTTATTTTTTCTTCATTTTTAAAGACTTTATATAAAAATGTCGCGTACATCGTCAGAAGCCAAACATTTGCCAAAGTGTTCCATTTCTCTTCGCTCAACATCCTCGAAGCAGCGATAAGCTTCTTCAACTTCGGTCTGTTCTTTAGCATTAATCTGGAATCGCGTGCGGATATCCTCATCTCTATAACGCGTTGAAAAAGGCATTGGCAGCGCAAATTGCGACATCACATTCGTCGCTGAGTCAGCGCGCAAGTCGGGCCGCGCCTTCGGATCGGCATCTATTGCATATTTCATACCGTGTTCAATATAACCGGCGTGACACAAGTCGACGATTTCGTGGCCCCTTCGTAATACGAATAGACCAGAATTGCGAATTTTCAATGCTAGCATATGGCCGTAATTGAGACATCGCAGCTGATGAAGGGTGTAGGGCGAAGAACTGTTACCTTTAAAAATGTTTTATTTAATGTTTTCGAATTAAAAAATATTGTGTGAGGCAAAAAGTGAGTCAAACTGCGGTAAGATATGAATCATTTATTCGGTTACAATTAATTACCTTCAATGTAATATTGAATTCCATGCCGCATCAAGTATTGGAATGCGTCAGTAGCCAATTCAATGGCATTTGCCTTCTCTTGCTCCCCCAAAGCGTCCACAAACCCACAATGCTCCAAGATCGATTCGACGTGAAATACTGCACAAATATTCCGTCGCTCCGTGAGAAAAGCCTTTATTTGCTTTGTGTTTTTGGAATAGATTTTTCCCAAATCTGACTGCGCTCTTCGGTTTTTGCATAATTCCTAAGGCATTGTTAAGTGATTAAAATTATTAAAATTGTTTTAATCTACAGATACAAAAGACTAGGAAATTAAATTAAAATTGAAATATTTTTTCAAATCGAGGAAATAAAATTAGCATGATTTCATGTGCAAAACCGCTGCAATAAAAAATTATAAAATTTACTTTATATTAAAAAGATTTACCCGATGAACGGCTTGCTCGTGAACGGCCAAATTCGTCACCGGTAGCGCACACAAAAAGCAAAAAGCCCCCGAATAATTGGACGCGCTCGAGGACGCCTCGTGAGGCGGGCGAAGGTCGTAGCGCGGAAAGAGGATAACCTTTGTGCTCTCATCAACACCGTATTTCTCCTTGAACTCCCGTCGTTTTCGACTTCGAGTTTCTTTTTTTACTGTTTCCTCATCTTCATCATCCGACGACATTTCTAAAACTTTTTTGCCAATGATAACATATTTTAAATAAAAAACGCATATGGATTTTACAAAGTTTTGAAATATGTATTTTCAGAATATTAAAAAAAGTTTCTACAGAAATGTGTAAAATTAGTTATTCTTTTTTAAATATTGGCAAAAATGTACCATTCACTTTTTGTAATGCTAAACACACATAAAAACTATCGTGCAAAAATCAATGACGCTCGTGTTAAATTTCGTCTACGTAGAATGTGAAAATAGCTATACCCACGATTGGGGGAAGGGACAAACGAGGAATTCGCACACATGTGTTTGTTTTACACGTGCACACACATATATATATATAAACACACATAAACACGTTGTGTGAATGTACCCAATTTTTTCTACACAAATGTACTCAATTTTTCGCTATAGACATGCATGACATGCATGTTTGATATACAAAAACACTTTGTACACACAAAAAGTGTTTATTAATGCATTTTATGTTTGTAAAAATTTTTAAATTTATTAGGGTGAGTCAAAAGTTTTCGTTGTTCCGCAAAAAAGTTTATTATTTTAAGATGCATTCATTGATTATGTATGTATTTATAACAAGAATTTATTCAAAATTGATTTTAAAAAGTGAACCCTGATGGATCTCCGATAGATAACACATAAATATTTCGAAAAATATATATAAAAGATAAAAATTCAAATTTAAAAACATTAACAATTTTTAGGCGTACACTTCAGAAAATATAAATATATGTATTTGGATATGAAAAATGGTCTTTTTAAGGAAACATCCATTTTAAGCTTTTTTGAACCTTTGTAAAAGATTTCCTTCAAAACACCTTTAAATGGAATGATTTTAGGTAAAGAAAAATACTGATCTGGAATAAACCACACTTTCCTTTTTTAAAGCCTGGCCTATGCCAACTTTCTTAAAAAATTGCAAAATTTTAAACCATGAATCTTTTCATAACTATTACATTTTTAGTTCCCCACACCAGGTAGCTCTAGACATTCTTTTATTATTTTTGATAATTCATCACAGTTATTTTTATTTTATGAAAAGTCAGCCAGTGTTTAGCCCTAGTCCCCGATTGCATAGCGAAAGTAGTGGGGCAAGAAATGATTATGTGATTTGAAAAAACGAAACAAATTGAAACTGAATAAGAAGACATTGAAAAAATGTTAAAAAATTTACCCATTTGAAATTTTTAGTATTTTTCTTGGATATAAATAAATGAATTTTTTGGAAGTCTTTAGAAAATAAATTTATAGAAAATTGCAAATGTGAAAAATAAACTTTTACATGTAAAACAACTAATTATGGATGGTTAAGAAAAGTGAAGAATAAAATAAATTATCAAAACAATAACAAAATGTAGAACGTTCTGAAAAAAAAAGAATTGATCAAATGACATTTGACAAATATAAATATATAACAAAAAATTATTATAAAAAGTTCAGAATTCCCAGCTTTTTAAGATGTTTCAAAAGTTAAAAATATTGAAAATTTAAAGTTGTTGAAATACTCAATGTGAAAATTCTCAATTTGAGGAAACATAGTATTTGAAGTGAATGAATTTCACATTTCTACGTGACCGATTTCATTTTGCTAATATCAGTCTCATTTTTCATTCTCATCCACGTCTTCTTCTTCCTCCTCCTCCTCCTCTTCCTCGTCCAATTCCACCAGCAACGGCGAAGCAGTACCTAGATCGTTTTCAGGACCATTTGACTCATCCTTTTCCTCATTACCAATCACAGCATCGTTCTCTTCGCTGTCGTTCTCCTTTTCGGGGCTGGCGGTTTGTTCTCGATCGTTTTCATCATTTTTGTTGTTGATACTTTTGCTGGTAGCCGCCATGAGAAGGTCAAGCGAGGTGGAGAATGAACCATTTTCCAAATTCATTAATGCAGTTTGATCCTCCTCGTTTTCTGTAAAAGAATCGAATTTTTAACGACTTTTCCACTTATTCCCATGTATGTATGTTATATGTTATAATCAATTATTTACCTTCACCCTGATATTCCTGGGAATTTTCGTTGGAATATGGGCCTTCGTCGTCATGCAACGCAAGGTCGATTCGAAGCTTTTTCTAAAATAAGAAAAAATTATAAATAAGAAAACAGAATAAAAATTATGAAATTTTTTGCTTCAATGATTTTTTGTTGTTGAAAAACCTGGTTTAACTACAGTAAATACATAGTACTACAGTAAAGTACTATGTATTATGCATAATTGTAGTTATTTTGACACACATTCAAATGACAATTGAACAAACCGCGATGTGTGTGGCTTTCGAGCGATTTAATGAGTCACGAGTTCCTCGGCGGGGAATTTCTTCGCCCTCCTCTTCCTCAATAATATCGTTATCATCTACGTTTTCGTCTTCCAAATCTTCCTCATCTTCTATATCTTGCACGTCGCGTTCTTCCTCATCGTCAAGCACATCTTCCTCGACGTCATCACGGTCCATGCGCTGAAGACTCGGCGCCGCGTCCATTAAGTTCGAATTTGCACCGTCGGTTGGCGGTGATTCCTCTTCAGCGTCCTTTGCCAATGTGGCAGGCGTTAAGTTCGGTTTGTCCTAAGATTAAGATTTTCCGTTATAAAGTCTAAAAATACCACTAGCTGACAAAATTCCCATTATCTATGACATATCTAAAAGCTTACAATATTCTCTTCATTCTCTTTGTCGACATTAGCCTTTTTGTTATTAGAAACCGCGCGTCTAGCGGATGTTGCGGACGCAGCAAAGCTGTTTACGGCTATGTTACCGGCGCGTGCCGTCGTCTCAAGTTGGCGAAGCGCGTTGACCACTGTGGCGTTGTTGTTGAGTGGTTGGTTTGAAGCGCCTCCCATTGCCAAATGCATCACCTCGATGAGATCATTGACGCGGTCATACAGTTGGTTAAGGCCCCTGATAATGTAAATTGTTTACAAAAAGCTAACTATAACGGAATAAATGTAATAATGACAATAGCTCACCTTAACACATTGGGAAATTCGGATTTGCAATTTTTGCAAAATGGATCATCTCCATCGCCAGCGGAACCATCGTCTAGAGCGCTGCAGCCGAATGCGCCGTTTGACGGCGGTGGCGCGTCATAGTTGTTGTTTATGGTGGAAATTACGCGTGAGTGCAAAAAGCTTGAAGGCAGAATCTCGCCTCCGTCACGCGCGCCCAATCCTCCACCAAACTCGGACGCCGCGCTTCCGGCAAATGATCGCGATACACCTGCAACAATTTATATTGTTGATGTTATACAAAATTTGTTTCAATTCTTATATGAATATAAATAACAGAAATTTTTATTTTTTCAATTGCATAGTCATTAAGTAAAAAAGTATTTATTACAAATTTATTATTGCTTTCTTAGATAGTTACACTTTTCCTTGTACTAATTCTTAATATAATTTTTGTGAACAATTTACCCGGAGCCAAGCCACCATAGCGCGACAAACCACCATTCCCAGTGCGCATGTTCATCCATTGCTGTTGCTGGTGTCGCATTTGTTGTTGCTGTCGAATATAATAGCTGTTAGCGTTGTGGGGCGCATTATTCACGCTTATCGGCGGATAGGGTACGGTACCGTACGGTGGCGGACCACCGTGTCGATTGCTGTAGGACCCGTAGAAAGCATTTGCATCACCGTATTGATCTAATAAAAAAATTTCTCTGAATATTAAAAAATAAAAACTTTTATTTCAATTTAAAAAAGGTTTGAAAAACTTTAAAAATTCATAATTTATTCAGCAAAATTTTTTTTTGATTAATATATATATGAGAACTTAACAGATGTATCGTTAAATCGAATTTTGAATAATTGATGTACCTCTAGCGTTTTGACGCAAGTCCGGTGGTGTGGTGCCATTTTCTTTTGGTGACGGTACATCGGAGACGCCGTCGCCGCTGATCAGCGCAGCAGTTCGCGCAGCCATTAGCAGCTGCTGATGATTGAGCTGTTGGCCCTTCTTCGTGCTAATGCCGCCCTCCGCCGACAGCTGAGGCGGGGCGGCGGATGCGCCAGGTGGCAAGCGAGCTCGTTGCTGATTATTGTAAGCGCTAGGTGAAGGACGCAAAATGCGCGTTCTACTTCCGTTGCCATTATTAATATTGCTATTATTTGTAAAGCCAGTTGATTTGTGAAAAGCTCTAAATTTTTTAAATAATTAAAATCTTCTAATAAACATTAGTTATTGTTTTTACCACAAAGATATGCGTAGCCTTTAATTTTTTGGACTTTTTGATGGGTTAAATTCAGTTACGGTGGTTGGTTTCAATTTTTGATATTTGAAATAAATGTTCAGTTTAGTGAAAAATTGTACAATACGATATATATAAAAAATTACATAAAATACATATAAAAATTACGAACCTATTATCGTCATTATCGGGCTCTTCCGCGTCCTCAGCCGCGGCCCTCTCCGCCTCCTCTTCAGCCGCACGTTGCGCGGCCTCCTCAGCGGCGCGTTCCGCAGCCGCAAACCCGAATTCGCTAAGCGCAAAGAGCTGATCGTTGATTCCCCCGCTTAACAACAACGGTGACGCGGCATGCTCGTCGTCCTCGAAATTTGTCGCATCCGACGTTCCGGACATCGCCGCCGTGGAAGCGCCTTTGCGCTTACGCTGCGAAGAATTGAGTGCGTCGGTGTCACCTTCATCGGGTGAAGCACGACTGCGCTTCGAGCCTGTTGCAGCAGTAAGCGCGTTGGCGTTGAATTCAGCGACGTCAAACTTAACGTCCTCGTCGTCGTTGAGCAAAACCTGGGAGGCAATCGATTGAAGGACGTCATCGAAACTTGGTGTTTCGATCGTCTGGTCGGGACCGGTGGCAATAACTGTAACTTTATACTTTTTATAAGTTGGGTCTATTTTTCATTATTTGTATAATTTTCAAAAAACAAATAAATCGTAGAAAATTTAAAAAAACTTAGTGCTAAGTATTGATAATGTACATACGTAAATTATGCTTGATTTGATTAGCAGCGTTAATTATGATTGTTTCGTCTTCCATTAATATGTACTACACATTATTGTTACCTGGGTTAGGCGGCCGCTTTCGTTTTTTTGCGCCGCTGAGAGGTGTTGAATGCACGCTGCCTGCCGTGGACGATTCTGGTCGGAAGCGCAGCCGTTGTGTTGACTGATCGTTGTTGCTGTTATTTATTTGCTGATATTGTTGTTGGTTTGACGATGAGCCCTGTAAAGATGAAGTCGGTTGACCTTTTGGATTATAAGGGACGGGCAGTGGCTGAACTGAAGTTGGTGATGGCTTTCGCGTCTCTCTGAAAGAAAATTGTGTAATTATCAAACTGTTTATGGAATTACAAAACTTTCAATTTCAAAAAAAGTAAAATTATAAAAGTAAAATTAGATAAATAATATAGATCAAAAACTTACTTCCACAGATCAAACTCGAAGTCGGGAGCCTCCTCGTCGCCTTGCAAAATAGACAAATGTCTCTTTTTGACGTGCTCTCTTAAAATGAAATAATTTAAATATAAAATTTTTATACATGCACCAATAAATTTAATAAATAACCATCCACTAACATGTGCGTTGTTCGATAATTGTAAATATATATAAAACTTACACGCAATGTGATCTACTTTGCGCTGAGTAGGTGGATCCGCAAACTTTGCACAGCAAAATGTTCAGTTGATTTTCGCCCTGCATGATTTCATCGAAGAATCGTGAGCGGATAGACATGCCAGGAATGGGCCTTCGCTGCCAATCACCAGCCTCTAAGTGGTTCATCACCTAAGCGCAATGGTTAATTGAAAACTATGCAATAGTATTGCAACAATCATAAATTTAAATTCTCGACTAATTTTTCAGTTTCTTATGCTTTTCAGTTTCTTATACACTTTTCTGATTACGGTTCTGTTACATGTATGTATGTATAAAAATAGTACCGTTACAGTGTCCGTCGTTACTATTCGTCGAATTTTGTTGAACGGACTCGGATAATTGTGATGTATTTTAACGCCAGCCGCGCGCGCTATCGCATTCAGCGGCAAGTGCTCGAAGTTAAAATCGTCTGTGCTTTCATCTTGTCCGCCCGCATTGTTCCCGACCCCCGCCCTTGTACCGGTATGGTTTTGGAATTGAAGAGAAAAGTTTCCGTCCTCCTCTTCCCCATCAATTCCGCCTAGCATCAGCGGCGAGTCGGCGTTCAGCGAATCGTCCGCATTATTCACGCTCACACTCGAATTCTCAATGGCGGCGCTACTGAAAAAATGAAATAAATGCAATTATAAAACGTGAAATATTAAAAATTGATATTTTTTCAAATTAAAAACAACAATAAAAGTTTTCACAAAAATGTCTAATTACTTGTTGACTCGTCCATTTCTCACGCAATAAACTTCAGCGTGCCGACGTCTAACGTGCTCCCTAAAAAATAAAGTTTAAGTTAATTGTAATCTTTACATACATACATATGTATACATCGTAACTATAAATAAAATTATCAACTCACCGATAATGCGATCGACTTTGTATGGAGTAAGTGGCTCCACAAATTTTACATGAAAGTGTGTTGAGCGCCACTTCGCCATCGTAGATTTCATAGAAGAAGCGACAGCGCACCGAAGCGCCCACCATTTCGCGCAATTGCCACTCGCCCGATTCCAGTCGACACTTCGCCTAAATCAACCCAAAATTTATGTTTGAGGCATTGTGTTTTTGCGCTCTCTCTATTTTTATTTCTCTTTCCCCCTTTCTATGTCTCTTTCTGACTCTCTCTTTATCTTTCTTCTCTCACTCAGCTTAATCTTCAAACTTCTTTTTCAGTTTAGCATTTGTCTTCTAAATGTTAATGCACGCTTAATGCTAAATATTTTTATTTATCCATTAAATTTTTTAAATATCTAACCATTTCAGTGGTGATAAGACGTCGACGCTTGACGAATGTCGTCTGCGGACGAATTATCGGCGGCGTATTGTCAAACATTGACATCGACATTGAAAGCTCTAAATTACATCTAAATTATTTTTTACAAACAGCAAAATCGAATTTTATTACAAACACGAATACGAACTTCTGAATAAATTTAAAAAGATATAGACAGACGCGAATAATATTTGTGGCCCATCCTATTTGACGCAATTCGAAAAGAACAATGTTTCTTAATGAGAGGACCATTTTTAGATCAAATGCTGAATGACCCTAATTTGATTTTGATTTAAGGCAGTTTCAATTTGGACACATGTTCCCTTTTGAAATTTGATTTAATGGCCGACGAGGCTGAAGAAAATTAAGTTAAAAAATAAGCTGCAGGCATAATAATTCTTTTGAAATTAATGTACATATTGTCCTACCGTAAATATGAGTAATAAAATTTAATTAGTGTATGTATAAGCAGACCTGTTAATGAAATAAAGATCAAGATTTAACTAATAATATACTATTTAATAATACGAACAAGAAAACTAAAAGTGGCAGCATACAAATGCAACCACAACAAAATGGGGTACAACTTAATGTTAACTTTTCCTATGTCTGAAATAAAATGAAAACGGCCTCAAAGAGGTTCCAAAAATTAGTAATAAACAGGCACAAATTTATTTGAAAACTGCCACAAAATAAAAAAATGCGTAGAGGTTCCTATACATTTATGCTTGTGTATTTTTATGCGGATAGAATGTGGGGGGCAGGGGCGATATATCTATGTCTCAGTGTTCGTTGTGGCTGCTGTGTCTGTGTTGGCTGTTGGAAGGGAGGTCAGGGCCGATAAAATAGTGTCATAGGCAGCCACCACCGGAATACACAACAGGAGAAAATTTATGACAGAAAACACAGAACGAAACGAACGAGTCCGCCCAAACACAGCACACAGCAACAGCACAAATCAATTCTTCCCTCCAAAACCACTCCACTCCTCCCCACAGCACACCTCTATTGCCGCTGTTATTACCGCAGCGGCGGCAGCAGCAGCCGGTCGCATCCCTCTTCTCATACCCATATTCATTTCCTTCAACAGCACAGCCACATTGCACACAACACACAGAACTACATCAGTAGCAGTCACACCGAGATGTGACTGCTGTTATGTTGGTCGTCATAACTATATGGACGAGCTGGAAAAGGAGAGGGAGCGCTTACGCACGCCTAAAAACTTTTCGCTGTCACAGATAGGACGCAGTTGTACATATGCACATGCATATGCACACACAGGCACACAAATATATGCACATATACACATAACAGACACAGAAAGAGGTAACGGCGCAGCCCCCCACACCACTTTTTTGTATTTTCTTTATGTATTTTATGTATGTGTAAGCGGTTTACTGGAGGTGTGTTTCTGTGTAATTTTATGAGTGTCCAGTCAGTCACATCTCCAAGTCTATTTTTTGTTGTGTTATTATTTTATCTGCGTTTAATGGTGTGGCTGACTGGCTGTAGTGGAGCTGTGACGGCCGCGTACGCAGGCAGCGGCTGAGTCCTCTTTTCTCATTCACATCCCCATCCCACATTATTTCTTGTTGCTGTGCTGTTGGTTTGTTGGTTGCTATCGCTGATACAGGCAATTTACCATAGAGAAAGAGCGGGCGCAGAAATTTGAGCTGATGTGCACAGGCAGGGGAGTTTAAAATGGCTGTTCATAGCAAAACTAAACTGGGGCACACGCTCGCCCTGCCCTCCTCCCTAGCAATTTTATGTTACACTAAAAATTGTGTTTTCACAACTTTTCTATATATCAAAATTGGAGAGGGTCGACCTCAGGGCAATATTGATAAGAAGCCTTTGACAAAAATGATCATTCTTTTCGAAAAAAGTTGTTCTTATTTTTGAAGTTACTCGAGGCTTTCCTTCCCTATCGATAAATAATAAATAGATTTTTTGTATTCGTGGCAAATATCTTTCACAACAATTTCTGATTGGAGTCATAAACAAAAAAAATTGTAAACTAAACATTAGAAAAATTAAAATCCAAATAAATTCGTTATAACCGACTAAATTGAATTCATTTTTTCGCGATCACTTACTTCTCTTTTTCTCTTGTTATTTCTTCTAACTTTTTCTATATATGGAATTGCAGTTTTACTTTTAGTTCGACTTTTTTTAACTTTCTTTTTCGGGAATGTTGTGTGAAAAAATAAGCCGCGTGCCTTCTTTGCTAGACGGTTGAAACATTGGCGAATCGTCTACGCCACGCCGAGACCACCGTGATGATGAGGACTCACCGGCGCCTCCCGGCGCGAACATCGAAGAGGAAGGTCGACCGTTCGACGAGGATGGTCCGCTACCCCCGCACGAATTTCTGAAAAGAATGTTTTATACTAATGTAAAGTTTGGGCTTTACAATTTTTTACAAATTTAAAAATTCTAAATGTAAAAATTTTGGTGGATCAATGTATGTAGTCAAATCTAGAAGTTCCAAACATAAATAATAAAGTACAGAATTCCAAGATTCCGAAGAGTTTCCTAGAACACAAAACTATCATTTTTATACTGTTATATGTACATATAACCGATGGCTTAAGACCTCGACCTTCAATTCAGCCTTGTCTATCTCATTTACATATTGTTACTCGTACTCCAAACCAGGTCTTATTAGAAATGAAAGTTATTACGTACCCATCGTCATTGCTGTCGTCCAGTTTTCCGTTGCTGATTAAACTTTCGGTGATTACATCTGGATGTCTTTGTTTGATGTGTTCGCTAGAAATAACATTTATGAGTATAATTTGGTTTTTGGAACTCACCTCAAAATTCAAAATATTTTTATATTATTGAATAAATAAATACGATTGAATGAGTGTACACACTATAAAAACTACTTATAACAAGGATATAAACTTATGTATCATATACATACATAATTGTATTGAACATATATGTTCAATAGAGAAAAAACCGTACAGGCAATGTGAGCGACTATGAATGGAGTAGGCGGAATCGCACAGCCGACAAATCAGTAGATCTAACGACTTTTCGCCTTCCATAAGTTCGTCAAAAAATTGAAATCTGAGTGATGATCCAACGAGCGGTTTACGGCGCCATTGACCCATTTCCAGCCGATAACGAACCTGAACGATTTAATTATAATAACGTACTAATTCCGCGAAAAATATAATATTATACGTATATTGGGTGGTCCCATAATTATCCGCAGTTTTTTAACTGATTATATTTCCGTTTACTTTAATCAAAATTATTTTTGCTGTATTATGGGTCATTGCAAATGCGTTTCATAGTGTTTTCTAATGGTGTATTACTTGTATTGTTTTGTTGAAAATTTTGCTTAGAATAACAATCAGCGACGAAGCCCTTTGCAGGTGTCCATGCCTTTTTGCTTCTGATCGTCGATGTGATCGTGATTCGGGTATAGAAAACGGGTATGGACTTATTCAAGCTAGGAATCCAAAAGCTACCGAAAATATGGATGATATGTAGTATGGTTGAATGGTAGCAATTGTTTGATCCCCAGATTTTGTTTTGTTATTATTTTAACTGTTTGAAGTTTAATCAAAAACCGCGGATAAAAAAATATATATGTATACATCTAAGTAAAATAAATAAAAAAAAGCAGAGTTATCGAGAAAAAATATGAATTTTTGTCAAAATGTAAGAAAAACGGAAAAATTGTAGAACACATACAAACAAAGAAAAATTAAAGAAAAAGAGGGATAAAAGAGAAAAGAATCGCTTTTACATACCTTACAAGAAAAGAGATTGAGAAAAAAGTTTACCAAATATGTATATAAACAAAAATCAATTCAAATGTAAATTATTATACCTAACATAATATTTTAATTGTAGATTTTACAAACAAATAAAAATTACAAACCACTTCAGTAGCAATAGGGCGCCGTTTTTTGGTCGGTTGAACGCTTGAAGCAGGCAAGTCGATTATTTCTGCGATATATATATTTTAAAGAAAATGTATAAAATCATGCTTAAAATAAAACTACATACAATATGTAGAATTTTCAATGGCAACACATCTTCTTGCATAAAATGTTTATTTTTTATCGTATAAATAAGCGGTATAACAAAATTTCAATACTTCCTATTTACGTGCAGTTAGTTGAACTGCTAGTTCACTTCAAAAAATTACCTTCCATTTTTGGGTGTCGGAAAAATGCCTCCGAATCTAGCGAGCGCGACGATTCGCTGAAGAGTTCACCCATTTCGTTTTCGAAGGGGGAAATTCTAAAAATTATTAATTATTTGTTGGTATGATATTTAAAGATATTCGATTCGATACCTGTCATCGATATTCTTGTCGAACATCAATAGTACTTATGAACTCATTTGTATGAAGCTGTATATTCTTGATATAATTCAAATATAGCATTCGGCAGCGAAATTGGTGATACCCGATACTAAAAATACATTTCAAATCAGCGTCGCAATCATCTAACAAACTTTTTTGGTCCACTTTAGCATCAACTGCAGAATTAATGTAGAAAAAATTTTATTCTCTGGAAAACACGGTACTCTGGAAAATTTCTGGTTCCCAGAGATTCCATTCAAGAAAATTGGAAAAATGTAATGCTATATTTGTTGATCATAAATCTACATATTTCTGTATACGTCCAATAGGATAAAGCCTAGTTTACCCCCCCCCCCCAGAATTCCGAAAGTTTTTTTACTTTTTCTAGACCAGTTTTCCNTTCGAGAAAATTTTTTTCAGTGCAAATCGCTTCAAAATCACTCAAAACCGTGTAAAACGCAATAAATA
>SAUE01000473.1:4925-16520 GCA_009724625.1 Deladenus siricidicola
TAGTGTATGTGCACTGAATGAGGTATAAGCAATGCTGATCATTTCTTCGCTATGGCGGTGTGATAGTGTAGGGGTTTTCACGTCTGTTACCGGTGATGGAAGGCGCTTGTTCGATTCCAGCTCACACCATCCTTTTGCCATGCGATAAATGATAGTATTGCCTGTCATTCTCTACCCATCCATAACAAGTGCATGGCTTACGATCGCAGTTGTAAAAATTCCGTATCTCGGGGCGGGGTACACGAAACGTCAAACAGGTTGCGCTTGTGAAGGAAAATAACGAACTTGACTTGGGCGGATTTCCGCCGTTTGCATTTGCGTTGCTTTTCAAAGATTGGTATTGCTATAACATATTTAAAATCTGGAAAGGAGCACTACCGGAAAGTGCATCGAACCGCGCACGCCTGAACTTTAGGCATAAAATCAAATCGTCTCCAAAATGGTCGAGCCAAAATGTCGAGAGATAAATCGGAAAAATGTAGCGTTAAAAAAGGCCCTTAGCTACGGAGACATCCACAATATTTCCCAATTTTCTGCATTTCACTAACTCCATATTTTTTTAAAGATTTGTAATTTTTGTGTAAAAATATTTTTTCCATTCTTTAGCATTACGAAATTTGCAAGACGTTTTGGAGGCCATAGCAAATTAATGTTGTTTTTGCTCGGTTTAGTGATTTTCATTTTTATCACGGCAAAAATATTTCACAATTATGAGGTAGGTGTTAAAAAGATGTATATGTAGAGAAAGCTAGATATGTATAGAGCTAGAGCGAAACAACGTAGTGGAGAAACATGTGTAAAAACAGTTTATTAGACACTAGTCCTCTGAAGTATTTTTAAATACTTCAGAGATAAAAATATTTAATTAAAATTATTTGTTTACATTTACATGGTTTTGACTTGTTTAACTTTCCATTATTTTTTTAAATTTTATTTCACGCACTTTCTAACTGTTCAATAACGAAAACAAAACCGGCTACAAAATTGAGAAAATATTAATTAAGCCATTTGCCAATGAAAATTTGCGATATTCGCTGGGCAACTTGACCGCTGAAACTCCATTCAACGAATCGCTTGTGGCCATGCTGAAGAATTATCGACTCACTGACGCCGACATTGCCAAGGCATCGACGCCCGCGCCCTACGCCAGAATTTTTTTGCCAGAAGATGTTCGCGACCTTCACAGATTTTCCAATACACATGTAGAATGAGAATTCAGAAGTTGGGTGTCTATCCGACCCCTCTACCGTATCTCTCGTCCATGGTTACATTTTGGCTTTATTTTTTACTTAAATGACTATAAAATCGTCAATTCTTCACCAAGCTACGTGTTACGTACAAAAACCAAAAATCGATTCAGCTGCCATTGTGTCATGCAAATACGACGACTCAACAATCAATCTCTGCCAGAATGAAAATGGGAGTTGGCTATTTGTGGGAGCCGGTGTGTTCGCCGTGTTCTTGCCAAATTTTTCGAACATCCAGATTACGACGATTTCTTTCAATATTTCGCATCTTGGTATTGGTTAGCGCTGCTAGCGGTCTGCTGCTTATTCGATTAATATTTCAAGGCGGCCCGCGGGAGACGGCACCAATCGTATTTTACGTGTGACGATGTTCTGAGTGCGTTGAAGTGCGCGCTGCGTTTCCGAATGCATAGAAATATGTTTTATTTTTTTAACGAAATATATTTGTTATTGAAAAAAATGCAACTCGAAGGGGGGGGGGGTGCGCAGTGCTCGTCACCGCTTTCGCCTACGTTCGCAATGCGGCGACATTTCGCGTTCGGACGGATCCAATGGAGAATAATGATTCCAAACCAAAACACGTCTTGTCCACTCGGACGAATGCTTTGCCGAATCCCGACGTTGCGAAATGGTTATTAGACGTTGAAAGAAAATCAAAATGGGATAGAAAGTCACGGTTGTAATGAATACATGGTGTTATTTTTCTGCCTTTTTAATTTTGTCCCATAACGCTGCTTTTATATTTTTACATATTTTTACGTACACAAAGTAATATTTTTGAATTTCCGCAATGAAATTGACGAATGTAATATTTTTCTAAACTATTGTAGCTGGAAAGATGCGGCTCGTGAGCAATTTTCTATGAAATTCTAATGGGTGTACACTGGAACGAGAGCGGCACTAACGAGGCAAACCAGCAATTGGGGGACGTCTACTACAATTCCGATTTTGCAAAATTTGCGCTTTCTGATACGTACAGTTTTTCTAACTTTCCCATAAATTGCATACCGTTGAGGCTTTACCAGCAGAAACCAGTGGTGGATAACGAATCTCGAGATGACTTCAACAAAAAAATATTTCAAAGGAAGCTTTATATTTGTGAAATAAGTTGAAATTTGAGAAATAATTTAAATGTACAACAATTATAATAAATTCATAAATTTTTTAAACTTAAGAGCATGGCTGAATGTTTAAATAAAAATAAGTTTTAGTTTTTTTTCGAGAAGGCGTTCAAATTCAGTGCCTTTCTCAAGTTTCGTGAAAATGTGTGTGTGTGCGGAAGAAACTTTGAACTTTTTTTGATAAATTTTTTTGCAAATTATTGTAGTATTTTAATTACTTTTTCTCACTTTCTTTTTCCATTGGCTTTGACAATGTACTCGAGAAAATAATTAATTTTTGGTCGGCCGTAAATCGTGCTTGCTAAAAATTAAAAGAATTTTCTAATTTATTACATAGCTCAAAAAGTTATGCCAAATGCCGAAAAAAGTGGGGTTGATTCGATAATTTTGGGCAGAATTATGAATTTTTAGAATTCGGTTAAAAATAGCCAAAATGGTCAAAAATTCATCTTTTGTCGGTCTTGAAGATGATTTTTTTATCCATAAAAAATCATCTTTCCAATTTTTCATTTTTGAAAATTTAAAAATGAATTTTTCGGCAAAAATGCTGAAACACGTCAACTGAGATTTGTGGAGAGCTACAATTTGACATTTTATTTTTTCGACTCATATAAGGAGTAAAAATAACAAATGCGACATTTCATTCCAGACAACCTAATATTTTAAAAAGTTGTATCACAAAAAAAAAGTTGTATCACAAAAAAGTTGTATCACATTATTGAATAAAAGTTTTTTTTCCATCGCCCACAATGAGATTCTCTGAATTCTCCGGATTCAACATTTGTTTGCATTTATTTGATAGCGAAGATTTCGTTGTTTTTTCGTGGTGTATTTTGATTTTTGAGGAACATGTTTTCTTTCAGGAACGTACTTCAGATGTGTGTGCACTTAATGGCTGATGCAATCCAATCTCATTTGTTGAAATTTCGAAGAAAAAAATGTATTTCGAGAACATATGCATTGATTGCTGTTGAATTTTTTGCATGTGCTTTATTTCTATCTATCTATTTTTTGTGATCAAAAAAGTGAAATCAAAAATAAGTAACATTGTATAAGACATTTTGCGGACCAATATTAAAATTAGATAAACCGTCAACTCTTTTAGTGTTTTCCAACATAGTTTGAATCATAGCTCGGCGTGACCCCCCGCGAAAAATCATGATTTGGTGCGCCACCCCAAAAATGACCATAAATTACTCTAAAAGAATGAAAATAAGGCCAATTTTGAACGGTTTNTAAAAATTCGAAATTCAGGAAACATCACGCGACTTCCGTTCAACGAGTAACAAGATTTTGCTGAAAGTTTAAAAAGCCGGGCATTGCTATTCATGTTGCCGTTTTGGCATAGTTGAGTTTATGCGGCAGTCATTTTTCGCCCTGACTAGGCTTAATAATTGTGTATAAGTTATTGCTGATAGTCGCAAGAGTATTCAAACAGAGTACAAGTTGTTCGACAAGGCTGTCAGTCAGTCAGAACAATGCAGTCACTCAGAACAGGATTAGAGACAGAACAGTAGCTACTTCCCTAGACAGTCATACATTTTTGAATGATTTTTCCTAATTTTTTGAATTATATGTACATAATCACGGTAGAAAATGACCTTTCGCACTACATATACATATATTTTAAATATTTATTTGATACTGAACATTTCGTTGTTATTTTTTGTGGTGCTTTTTGATTTTGAAGAATACGGTTTCTTTTAAAAACGTACTTCAGACGTGCGTGCACTTAATCGCTGGTGCAATCTAAATTGTTGAAATTTGGCGCAGAAACAGAAAAATCAGAATTGAAAGAATTTCGAGAACATATATCTTGGAGAATGTTGAATATATCTGTCTATACATCTATAGTTTGTGATCAAAAATGTGAAATTGAACATAAGTAACATTTCGTTGTGTAAAACATTTTGCGAACAATTATTAAAACTTGATAGACCGCACTTTACCTCCATTTTTTTAGTGTTTTCCGACATGCGTTTGATGCGCTAATCACGAATTTACTTGAATACTTTTTGAATCCATAAGGATCTAAATGGATTCAAATTAGATCCAACCTGAATACAATGAATTTAATTGGGTACTATTGAATCTCGAAACGAACGAATTTCGAGAACATATTGGATTGATTGCTAGAATCCAATAAATTTTTGTATAATTCTTTGAACACACAGTGTACATACTTTTGTCTCAAATGTATCGGATGAAACTTTTTTAAAACACGTATTTTTATATCAGAAATACTAGACTTCCATGGTTATTGAAATTTTTCAAAACGAAAATTTTTTCACTGAAAAAACCCAATTATCCGCTTTCTCTTTTCCATTTCTTTTGTGCTTTTCGCGCTGCTTTTTGATTTTTGGAGTAAGTAAGATTTTCATTTAATTTTGAAAATTGAGGAAATGTCACCGCTTTTGTTGCAATTTTGCACTCTATCGACCAAGAATTTGAAAAAACTGCTAGCGAGTTGAAGTGGATAATGAAACTAGACTTCCAAGTTTTAGTGGTCGATACGATATGAGACATGTTATTGAAATTTTATTGTTATACCATTAGGGAAGTATGGACGAGAAACCGCAAACATCAAAAATTGATTTTTCCGAAACTGCGCTGACCGTTCCAAACGAGCGCGAATCACTGTTGAGCGCGGAAGATCGCCCAACGACGTCCGAGTTATGTGATGATGACAATATGACTAGGTTTATTTTGATTTGTATAAAATTGTGACTTGGACAAAACATCCAGCGTGAAAAGACCTTCCAAAATCTAAACTTTTGCTAGTGAAACTGAACCTCTTACATCATGGGAAACAGTTAAATTAGTACAAGAGATTACTTTACAAAAATAAATTATAGATTATCGATATGGATAATCCTTCATGATAGAATTTGCAGAACAAATATAATATTAACTGCTTTGGTCATCATTGCCTTCATTTGTAAGTTTTTGCTCTTTCTTTTGATATTTTTTATGGTTTTTACTATCTTAGCCTCATTTATTGACCTTATTGTTAAAAATGGTTTCACTAAAATATACAATGTTTCAAAACATTATATGTATGTAGAAAAAATTTAGTTTTTGTATTCTGTTTTCTGGACAATTAAAAAAAACATGAGAATTACTAACTACGTTATCTCCAAACTTTTTTTTCTATTCTACGTTGTATTTAAAAACTTGTTTTTCTGAAACAGGAATTTTCCCATGTTATAGCAGCTGCAAAATTTCGAACAACCACTCAGGCACCGACGAATTACGTTGAAAAATCCTACAGGAACAGCACAAAGACCGCCGAGGAGTCACCGAACCCCGTACCAATGAAGGAATTGTCGAGGAAGCCACAGCAAAATTTTGAGGTGGAAAGTCCTTCCAAATTGCTAGGCAAATTTTTAGTACCGAACAGAGAGAAGGGTTGCGGAGGTTTGGGAAACAAGGTAATTTTTTCATTGGTTTGACTTTGTTTGAATTACGATTTTGCAAAATTTTATGTTAATGCCTTAATTAATTAAATGACCGCAAATGTTTTGCTACTTTGTGGTATTAATTTTTTACGAAACTAGATGTGGATTTTCGCATCAATGTACGGCTTGGGGAGGAAATTGAATCGCAGTCTGATGTACTCTTCCTCAACGACATGTATGACTGCTGCATTAGACGAAATATCGCACGTTTTTCCCGAGTTTAGAAAACGTATACACCTAGCCGTAAGCTTTCTTTTATTTTTTAAACCATCGGCGAAACTTTACACTCCTTCTCTATCGATTAGTTATGTTCTAAATAGTGAAACGCTTCTGGGCCTTTAAATAATAATTTTTTGATATAACAGAGCGAAACCCCTTGTTTATTCATTCGTCACAATAAAAAACCGTACTAAACAACTTTATTCGCACTAATTTCCGTCAACGCACAATTCTAGCACGAACAAACCTATCCTTAAACAGCTAAGAACTATATGTATGAAAAAGTGAAAGAAGAATAGTAATGGAAATGAATTAAACAAAATGCCAAAGATAAACACAGAACGATTTTAAATACATTTTCGAATGTCGTAAAATACATATACATATGATACTTCAACGTGATACTTCAAGGACGCGAAAAGACATTCCGCCGAGTGATGCAGAGCTTCCAAAAATGGTCGAGTTATGTAATGATAATTTGATGACTTTTTGTGGTCATCGAACTTGACCTCTTCCAAATGGTTTTCTGACTTCCCCACTATCAAGATTTAATCCCTAAAAACCTAATAACATATTAAGAATTACAATTTAAAATTTAGAATATATCCGCCAATGAAACGAAATTAGTGCAATATGCTGGTCTTTGCTGCAAGTACGAGGATCCGATAGTGTGAGTGTAATTTTTGTGTTCATAGGTTAAGCAAATTAAAATGATATAGATTTAATATAATTTTTTGTAATAACACTTTTTTGGCCAAAAAATAGTAAGTAGTACATCAACAATATAGAAATAAATAATACATAGAAACATTTGCATTGAATTTAGACTAGAAAAAGAAGAAACAAAATTTCTGGAAATTTCTGGAATTTTTCTTCAGAACATAAAGTACTTCCTCGAGGTGAGGAACGAGGTCAATCAAATTTTTCGTTTTTCGAATGAAGTTGCAACAAAAGCGGATACCGAAGCGAAAAGTCTATTTGGGTATAATTTTAATATATATAATTTTTTAATTTGTAAATTACCAATCGTAAATTACGACTCACAATAACGTTTACAAATTATTTTTTTCAGGTCAGACGAGTTTCACAAGTTGTGTGTTTACACGAGGAGAGGTGATTTTGTGTTGTTGAAGGTCGGCAGTACGCTGGAGTATACCGAACCGGCCATAGACTTTGTATACAAAAATTTGCAGGTTCAAATTAAAAAATGCATTCGATAATTTGTAAATGAATTTCGACATAAATAAAAAGTGCAAAGAAATGAAATTCGCTTTTTAATTGGTTTTTTTAAATTAAATTTTTCATTTTTTTATGTTTAGGGCCGATACGGAAATGTTTCTGTTGTTCTGTTAGGAGAGGATAAAACATTTCTAAAGCAAATAAAGGAGGATATGAAAGTATATTATTTTCTAAATTTTCATTTTTTCTGTTGATTTTTTTCTAACCAAATGAGTTCATTTGCAGCAAATACCGAGCTTTTACATTCCCCAAGAAATGTCTAGAGGCGAGGATATGTGTTTTGGGGCGCATTACTGTAATTCGATGATAATCACGACCCCCGCGTCAACGTTTGGATGGTGGATGGGGTATTTAATGGGCGTGCACTGGAATGAGACTGGCACAATTCAGGGTAATCAGCAATTGGGGAACATCTACTACAATTCCGATTTTGCAAAATTTGCGCTTTCTGATACGTACAGTTTTTCTAACTTTCCCATGAATTGGATACCGCTGAGGGTTTACCAACAGAAACCAGTGGTGTTGGAGGATAACGAAACTCGAGATGACTTCAACAGAAAAAATATTTCAGATAAAGCTGTATATTTGTGAATTTATTTGTGAAATAAGTTGACTTTTTGAGAAATTTGAATGTACAATAATTATAATAAATTGATAATAAATTTTTGAAACCTAGGGCTTTTCCATTGGCTTTCACAAGGTATTTGAGAAAATAAATAATTTTTTGATCGGAAATCGTGCTTACTAAAAATTAAGACGCGACGTCTGAGAAAATGAGTTTTATTGACACAGAGCCGGAAGATGGATATTGACATAGTGTTCTGGCTAAAACTTGTGCCGTAGGGGCAGAAAAACGTGCTGACTCCAAATCTGAAAGAATTTTGTCGATCCGACTTAATATTCAAAACTCAACGGATCGAGTTTTGAAGATGACGAAACGCGGTTTGCGGCATTCGACGAGTCTCCAATAGTCAAATTCAGATTATTAAACATATTTTGACAAAAGTTCCGACGTGGACCTCTTGTTAAGACGAAACAGCATAAAATGTGGTCACAGCTACCGTATACCAAAACATTTTTTAATTCTGTAAGATGATTTAGATAGATCTTGCGGAGACCTTCAAAATGACTCACATTATGTACTTGTATTTCGAAATAAAAAAGTTATGGCGGGAAAAGTGAATTTTCGAAAATTTGTCAAGGTTATAGGGCGGAAAATCGGTGAAATTTTTTTTGCTCCAAATCTCTCGCAAAAAATCAGCGAAGTAGAGGGACCAAAATGGAGCATTTTTCTCCATTGGACCATACTCTGAAAATGCTCGGCTGATTTTATATAAAAATTCAACTTTGAAAAATCATGCCAAAATTCATTATGCCAAAAATTTTAACACAAATTTTGGTCACCATGCGATAATTTTAGAAATGCAAATCATACAGATTTGGTGCAGAATTTTATGATCTATCTCCCTCTGCAGAGTTTTTTCGGCACCTCGGCCATCTTCGGGGCAAAAAATGCGAAAAGCAAAAAAAAACGCAAAAAATTACCACTTTGGCGCAGTTTGTGGTTTGTGGAGGTGCAAATTTTAAATGTTTTATAAAAGTGCATCATTTTTCTGAAAGCCGGGATAATTCTGCGTCGAATGGCATAAAACTCGTTCGGATTGAAGAACTCTGTGAGTTTCTATTGTAAAGAAAATTTTTTGAAAATGCAAAATCACGAAAATTGACTACCGTAATCCAGTCGTACCGTAGTGCACAGTAGTCGGATCGACAAAATTCTTTCAGATTTGGAATCAGCACGTTTTTCTGCCCCTACGGCACAAGTTTTAGCCAAATCGAAGACTATGTCAAAATCCATCTTCCAGCAAAACTCATTTTCTCAGACCTCGCGTCTTAAAAGAAACCTTGTGGTATATATTTTTTGCATTAAAATATTCACCAGTGAACATGCTTCGTCATTTTCCACTTTCGTTTATCCAAAAAAAGAAAACGTAATTCTGTAGAAAGATGTGTGACAGTACACGGCTGACTATCCTTTCTTGAAAAGAAGGCAGAGAAATGATTTGACGAGCAACTGCAAAATTGTGGTTTTGCAGCCGCCTGGATCCATTTGGCCACGCTGCCACCTGCTGGTTAGTTGATAAAAGTTGATGTCGTTTCTCTTGCAATGATTATTTCGCTTTTTCTTTGCGATGAATCCCAACATGGGATTTTTATTTAAATCCCCTATACTAACGACGGATTTACGTTTTTTTTCTGTCAGACAGTCAATTCGATTTTGGTCCTGCAACGATTTCCCTTTGGGGCGCAAATTCAAATCAAATTTGGAACAAACTAACTAAACGAAATGATTTCGTCGAAATCCAATTATTCGATTCTGGGGTTACCGAAAATTCCGAATTCAGCGTCTGCAATCAAAATGCATATTTGTGGGTTTATATTATGTTTCGAATGTTTTTGATTTTCTATTTTTTTAATTCCAGAATTTTGTTTTGTTGCAGAAACTGTTTCATGATCAAATAGGTAAAAACAGAATGGGGAGGGGTCAAAAAATTCAATAGCTCCTGAAACAATTTAGGGGGGTCAAAAATATTTCGATAGCCTCAGAATCAATTGAGGGGTGTCGAAAAATATTCGATAGCCCCAGAATTAATTAAAGAGGGTGAAAAACTATTTGATAGCCCCAGAATCAATTCAGGGGTGTCAAAAACGATTCGATAACCCCAGAATTAATTAAAGGGGGTCAAAAACATTTCGATAGCCCCAGTATCAATTGAGGGGGTGTCAAAAAATTCAGTAGCTCCTGAAACAATTTAGGGGGGTCAAAAACATTTCGATAGCCTCAGAATAAATTGAGGGGTGTCGAAAAATATTCGATAGCCCCAGAATTAATTAAAGGGTGTCAAAAACGATTCGATAACCTCAGAATTAATTTAGGGGGTCAAAAACGTTGATTCTAATGCTTATCATGATTTATTTTCGTTTATGTGTGTATGTGTTTCATTTCAATATTATTGCTTTCAATCAATCGAATTAAAAACGATCAAAATAGGCCTTGGTGTGCCGCGAAGCGGTTACACAAGCTGTTACACTCTTGCATTTTTCAGAAAATTGTTCATTTTAGAAATTTATTTTTTTACTATTATTTATTAACGCAAATTGTACATTTTTTAAAACTGGAACAAATGTGTATATAAAACGATATATGTATACAATCAATATATGTATAGAGCTGCATCGATTCGGGCTTTTAATTTTTGGACTCAAAGCAAATCAATCTCAACTCGGTGCCGTTGCGAGATACTCGGAAGAGAGATTTTTTATACTCGATGCTCTGTGCACGGTTACGTTCGGGCACGAGCAACAATCATAAAAAAGTACAACATTTCTCCCCATACTTTTTTTCACCAATATTTCTTTAGAAAATTGTTCAAATGCAGACCCGCAAAATATGTTCCTTTCAATTGATCAACTTATGACAGAGATTTTGCTTTTTTAAATCCTTTAGCAACATAAAAACCGCAATCCGAGCACCTTTCTAATCCAAGCACCCAAGGTCTCTCTGTTCCGTATTTGGTTTGAGCCGTTGCCCACTATTTAGGATTTTTTGTGCTTTTGTGTTTTTGTTGAATTTTTGTGTTAAAGTGAATTTATAAAAAAACTTGGAATTTTTACAACTGCGATCGTAAGCCATGATATATTCTTTCATGATATATTTCTTTTAGTTTAAGATGAGGTTATTTTCAGAGCTTTCGGGGGTTTAAAATTTAAGCTCTTCTTACTTGAATTCGTTACTTTTGTGCGCGTGGAATAAATGCCTTTGAACAAAATGTAATTTTATCATAATTTTGTTTCGTTTTTGCAGACAAATAAAAAAATTAAATTATTTTTAAGTAATATTTTTCGCATTAAAAGTTTGTCTCCAGCTTGTTTCTCCAAAAGTCTCAAGAGTAGGAAATAATAATTGCCACCAGTATTTCATATGTGCACGCACAGACGAACAGCTGATTTTAAGAAAATGTACATCAATGGAAGAGCACATGGTTGCTGCTATTCAGTTGATTGTGCATGTTCCGGTCGGTCAGTCCGATCGATCAATGATATCGTCAGTCTAAGTTTGGTAATTCGGGTCTCACGGAATCATTTCCCCGGCTTACACAATCATCTTTCCGTTGGGACAACGACATGCGTTGTTTAGTGGCTTTTTTCCATGTTGGACCTTTTTGCGTTCTGTTTTTAATTCTTCACGTAATTTATTTTTTAGATGGAACTAATGCAGCCATATATGTACCCCACCAACCCCCCCCCCCC
>SAUE01000474.1:26906-39733 GCA_009724625.1 Deladenus siricidicola
TCGTAAGTACTTTTTTCTTCATCTTTCATTCTGAGAATAAAGGGGCGCAAAATTCGGGTAACCCCCAAACACGCGAGCTATTGGGGTGGGCGACCCCACAACACGTGTTGAAGCAGGCTGGGGACTTGGAGTTTGGCTTAGACTTAGATTTTGACTTGGAGACTTTAACACGTGTTGGGGCCGCTATAACCCCACCCCCCCCCCCAACTGCACAAAAATTGCAAAAAAAACATTATTAAATTTGAATTCTCTATTTCATGAAGTAAATGTACGCTTGCTTTTCAAATTTATTTTATTTTTTGATACATATTTAAATTTACAAGAAGTGGACAAATTTGTTGAACTGGCTGCTGAAATTGGGTCATTCGAAGAATGTAGATGTGTGCACTTAAAAATACAGCAAAACCGGTTAAGTGCAGATTCATTGCTGTGTTGAGTTACTGTTTATAGAGGTCAAAATAGATGAAACGCAGAAGAATACAAATTCAAGTGTTAGGTTAAGAATTTTATTTTTTAAATTGTAGAATTGTTTTGAAACTGTTTTACCTACTGGGAGATTACTGTATTTTTAAACTTTTTTTCTGTATTCGAAATCAAATCAAAACAAATTATTCAACAAAGTAAGTCTTTACAATACATAAACAGAAAGAAAAAATTAGAAAAATACAGTAATCAAAAAGTAAAAACATAAATTTTTGACTTCTCCGTCGAAATGGCCTTAGTTTGTCTCATCATTTAAACTGACCACAGTAAGAAATTAAAGTGAAGCAAAAAATCTCCAAAAACCACAACAACTGTCGGAACAACTCAATAGATTACACGTACTGGATTACTGTGCCTAACCTTCTAAGTAAATAATAACATTATAACATGAATCATCAGCTTTATATCTTAGTGAAATATTTTACGAAAAATGACCGTAAACACTATAGCCCATTTTTGAACAATCGGAAATATATACTCAATGCCATAAAACAATGTTGTTGCGACAAAAAGTTTCCCCTCTACAAATTATGTATATCCCATTTGAAATTGTGTGGCGAAATGTATGCAAATAACAAAAAATGCGCGACACTGATGTCGCAAATTAACAACTTCCACATGATAATACACACGCAAGACTGCTGAGCTTTTTGAAATGAGGTATCATTCGAAAGCACTTGATGAGAGGATTCAGAAAAAAAATTGTTGAAGAGTTATTGAAATGCGCCGATAACGAATCTGTACGAATTTTTCAATTTTTCATGTATGACGAGTCTCCGCTGTGCTGAACATAATAAAATTCGGTAAGAAAAGCGAAAAATAAAAACAAAAGCAGGGAATGAACAGGTACGATATCTTATGAAAATGATTTTTGCTGATTTTGTGCAGTTTTTGACATTACATTTTCACTGGGAGTGGGATATAGCGACGCCCCCCCCCCACACGTGTACAATTGGAGGTGAGAATTAAAGGCTCTGCATACTACGAGACTGTTTCAGCAGTTATATGGCTTTCCACGCTGTTTTAAGGTGATTTAAAGCAAAAAATTTCAATAAATTATTTTGGTTCTGTTTATCGGACCCCCCAAAAAATTTTTTTTAGGGTTTCTGGCACAGAGAATTCGAATTTTATGTTTCTTACTAATTTTGTCGTTTTTGCGCAGTTTTTGACATTTTCACTGGGGGTGGCGTAAAGCGACCCCCCCCCCCAACACGTGTACAATTCGGGGTGAGGTAAAAAGGATCATGGCAGCGATGTTGACGTTTGGCAACTCCTTTTATATACAAAAATAACCAAATAATTATTAATTTAAAAAATAATAATTATTTTTTGATATAAAAAACGAGTTGTCAAACGTCAAAAAAAAGCGAGTTAGACTGCTATGATCCTTCTTACCTCACCCCGAATTGTACACGTGTTGGGGGGTCGCTATACGCCACCCCCAATGAAAATGTCAAAAACTGCACAAAAACAACAAAATTAATAAGAAACATAGTTAAATTCGAATGAGCAAAAAAAATTTTTTTGGGGATCCGATAACCCACAAGAACCTTTTTTCTTCAAAAATTATACCTCTGTCCCCCGCGGTTTCGCTAACTGTAACGGGTTAGAAATAAGTTTCTACGGGTGAGCGCAGAGTTTTTTCACACGTTCTATCATTTTCGGCGCTTTTGAAAAGTGGTTTGGATGCAAAAACCGGTCTGGACCGTAAACCCGTCTAGCTTCCGAACTTACTTTGAATTCGGCGGTTTAAATTTGCATAAAGAGTATACTTCCGATTTTTCAAAAACAGGGTACATTATATAAATGAACTTTTGCTTCACGTCTTGTCATGGCAAACATAAAATGGAAGGAGCAGACAAACATTGCCCCTCTGTGGTGGTTTCACTACATATGGTGAGCCAGAAATCAGCTTCTATGACGTAGACTATGAGCGAACACAGTTCCTCCACCTTTTTTTTTCTAAAATATGCTTGGTGTGCCTATAGTTCATACATAGTACGGTTCTCCGAATTTTGGTGAATAAAAAATATATTTTGCAACTTCTGAATTTTAAATTCGTGAAGAATGTCACGCCAAAAAGGCGCTATTTCAAATATATTTTCGAAAACATAAATGACCCACTTTCTTAAACTGGACATAAATAACAAGCCGTGACTCGATGTGTTAGATATATGGGTCGATATATTTATCAGATTCTTAGCAACCTAATCTCGAAAATCCCGCATAAAAATCAATGGGCGAGGTTTTTATCTAGCTTTTTTAAGGTGTACTCAATAAATTGACATAACTTATGATAAACCCCATTGTATTTTCTATACAATTAACCATTAGATAATGTAAAGTGATTAGGTTTAAACAATAACTGAACAAAGCATAATTTAATTAAAACGGTTTTGCTGCATTTATTTAGCTGCATTTAATCTGCCATTTTCAAATGGTTAAATCTCGGCAATCAGCGGATCAAATTCGTTCAGGTTTTTTGGGCTTTGCTTTTTTGTTAAGTTCTAAAATGTGAATTATTTATTATGAAGATTAAAAAATCCTCTTAACATTAGTTTTTATTTAGCTTTTTATTTGGTGTAAATAGGTGTTTTATCAGCGTTTTACATATGTTATGCATGGATATTTACAATTTTTTATTTAGGCGGCGAAAATGGTATTCCTTTTTGGAATTCATTTCGTAACAAAAGCACGGATAGCAGCTTTGGCAATGGCAATTTGGCACTTTACGAAAATGAACCGGCGCAAAATTTCCTCAATCCATATATCCAGGGATATACCACACCAGGGCCGTGTGAACGCGAAGCCAGCAAACACGCTAAGGTTTTTAAAGCTACTTTGCGTTGATATTCATAGTTATAATTAACACAAAATTTACGAATTTTTACGCTTTTGAGGATTTTTAAGACCACTGAAAATTCAATAATGGTTTATTGAAAAGGGTCAGCTTACTACCCCTCCCCAGACTTTTCGAGCAAAAAAAAATCAGAATTTTTTAGAATAGTTTTTTGGATTTTTAAGCTTTAATAACCCCATTGAATACCAGATTGAATAAATGATTAGCGCCTGAAACTCATTTAGAAAATATAAAAAAATTTGAAAGTTTGAGGGTGGGGTAAACTAGGGTTTAGCTCTAAAAATGCTAAAAAAAGTCACTAACAGAAAATTAAAAAATTACAGGAGATTAAGATTTTTTCAAACTTATTGTTTTTAAGTTTGGTTTTTTAGGCAAACTTGGGAGTTATGCTTGGCGTGTATTTGCCGACCATTCAACACATTCTTGGTGTTACCATGTTTATTCGTTTGGCGTGGTGTGTCGGCGTGGCAGGCATCGGACAAACGTTTCTTATGCTCTTTTTGTGCTGCCTTTGTGTGAGTTTTTTAGATCTTGCTAGGAGCACGAAAGCTCAAAATAAAATTTCTTAAAAAACATACAAAAAATTATGGCTTCTATTACTTTTTTGTTAAGAATTTTATAAATTTTTGATAATTGCTGTTTTAGACGTTCCTCACCTGCATTAGTGTTTCGGCTGTGGCGACGAACGGTGTTGTCGAGAGTGGTGGTGCATATTTCATGATTTCGCGAAATCTGGGTCCGGAATTTGGTAGTGCTGTTGGCATATTGTTTTATTTGGCAAATACGGTGGCCGCCGCCATGTATTTAGTGGGTGGAGTGGAAATTCTTCTGGTATGTAATTTTTATTGTAATTTGTTTTTAGGTATTTTTGACTACTTTTTTAGCTTTATATTGTTCCTGGTTGGACAATTGGTGGTCACGAAGCCCATACGGAAACAGGTAATTTTTTGTTTGACTCATGTATTTGCGGAAATACGAATTCTTAGTTATTTTTTGAATTTAGCTTTTGTTGTTTTATAAGGAAATTGTCAACTAAGATTTCATAAATACTGTAAACAACATCAAAAGTCATTTAAAGTGCAATGTTTTAACGTACTACAGACATAAAAATCAATAATTCGACTAAACTGCATTTGAATGAAATACATATTTATGCGTTTTGAATTTTTTAATTATGCTATCTTAGGTCCATGGGGAATGATGTCGAACAATCTACGAATCTACGGTACTATTTTGATTATCATCGAATTCTTGATCGTTGCAATGGGTGTACGCTTCGTTCAGCTTTTGGCGCCGGTATTTTTCTAACTTCGAAATATATTTGTTAATTCATGTTATTAGTTCTGAAGAAACCCTTTCTTTGTCTATGCTGTTTTAAATGAAGAATTCGAAAATTACTAATTTTGTAACACAATCTTATCTCTCTTTCCGAAAAAACAAAACATTTGAAGAATCGAAATAAAAAAAAGTATAAAATTTTCGAACAACAAAATTTTTGCTAAAAGCAATGTTTTTGAAATAAACAAAGTGATTTATTTAGGTTTCGTTATTTTGTGTAATTTTGTCGATTTTGGCATGCTACGCAGGCGGAATTGAAAAGACTTTGTACCCAAATTCCGGTCAACAGTACGTTTTTTAATTAATTTATGGCTGTTAGTGTGTTTTTTGTTTTTAGAATTTGCATGTACCAGGATCATTTACTTCAAGCAAAAATGGTTTTGTCGGACAACGTCACTATTGCCGATCTCTGTCAAGAGTGCAGTTCTTCGAATTTAATGTTGTGAGTTGTCTTTCTTCAGCTAAAAAGTTTCATAGGAATTTGAAAAAGAATGAAAATTGAATTATTTTTGGTCACTCTTTCTTTTAGTGTTGTGAAAATAGATTTATTTTTACGAACGTCTTACAATTTTGCTTTTGCCATTTTACACAAGTTGTCTATTTTTCGTGTTATTATTATTCTTTTTATTAAGAGGCGGATAGTAAAAGCGCGGGATTCTTTTAAATATTTTTTTAAATATGATTAAATGAGTCAATTTCTGACACATTGAGAAAAAGTCTAACTTATTTGGCTGAATAAGTTGGCTTTGTATAAAAAAAACTTTTTGACCCAATGTCAACTTCGAGAGATTCTCAGAAAGTACTTTGCCAAAAATGCTGAAATTTTCAGAATTTCTTAGTTTGATTCAAGGCTATGTTCTGCTATACTTTAAGTCAATAGTGACGTCGTTTTTTTCCGATGCGTCAGCCAGTGGTACACTTAAAAACGTGTTTTAAATTAAAATTATTTTATTGTATATTAACTAGTATGTATCTGCAAGTTTTTTTTATTAAAGGAAAACGAATTTGCAACAATTTTACAATGCAAACGACTCGTCTTTTGAACATGATTTGCGGTGTGTAAATGGATATCCAGGCTTTAACAGTGATGCACTTATCAGTAAATTTTTATTCAAATTGGCTTTTATAAAAGATCATCGATCTAAACATTAAATTTATTTAAAAATAAATTCATTTTTTGGAAGTGATGAAATGATAAGTTTGTACATACTTTCTAGTTTGGACAACGAACTTTTATTGTAGGGAACCTTGGCGCTACGTATCCGAAAGCGAACGAATACGATATCGGTATGAAGGCAGAAACAAAGGCGGAAGTATTTCAAGATGTAAACACTTCGTTTTTTTTGCTTTTGGCCATATATTTTCCGGCTGTGACGGGAATTTTGACGGGTACGAATATGAGCGGAGATTTGGCAAATCCACAAAAATCAATTCCCGGTGGAACAATTGCTGCTCAATTGACCACTTCGTTCATTTACTTCTCTCTAGCGTTGGTCTTCGGTGCGGCAATTTCGCCAGAATTACTCAAAGACAAGTTAGAAGTTATTATTATTATTTTCTTAAAAAATAGTTTTGATAAAAAAAACTAGAAAGATAATCATTTTCACTAGACTTTTTTGCTATTTCATTAGATTTAGATTTTGCAATAATAAACTTTAATACGTTTCAACAAGTCATTAAACAAACAATTTGTGGCTTACACTTTATTTTCAGATATGGACAATCGCTACATGGCGGAATGATAGTGGCGTCGCTGGCTTGGCCTAGCGAATGGGTACTTCTCATTGGCTCGTTTTTGTCAACATTTGGCGCTGCACTTCAATGTCTTTGTAGTTCGTTTTATTTTTTATAGATGAATTATGGTTTAAATAGATTGTTCGCATTTTTTATGTGTTGATTTAAATTCACACAAAATATTGAAAAATCACTTTTATTAAGAAAAACCAGGAAAGTTCATTTTTCATTAAGAGGGGGGGGGGGCAGATCCGGAACAGTGGATTTTGATTGGATTTTTTAAGGGTTAAAATTATAGGTGCTCCTCGTCTTCTTCAAGGAATCGCTAAAGACGACGTTATTCCACTTCTGAGGCCGTTCGCAAAAGTGACACGAAAAAATGAGCCTTTTTATGGTCTTATTATTACGACAATTATTGCCGAGTTAGGTATTCTTATGGGCGCCATGGATACCATTGCTGCCGTCGTGGACTTTTTCTTTCTCATGTGCTACGCATTTGTGAATCTAATTTGCGCACTCCATTCTATTCTGGGCGCACCGAATTGGCGTCCCAGATTCGTCTACTACCATTGGTTTGTTTATTTATTTTTATTCAATTTTCTATTATGGCAATATCTATCATTTATATTAATTTATTAATAAATTATTAGGTCGCTGTCTTTGTTAGGCGCTGCGTTATGCTTTTTTATAATGTTCAGTACGCATTGGGACTACGCTCTAATTTCACTAGCTCTTTGTCTCATCATCTACAAATACGTCGAATGGAAAGGGTAATAATATTTTTTGTATAGTATTTTTATATTTATTATAGCATATTTTTGTTTTTTAAATAAAATTTAGGGCTAAAAAAGAATGGGGAGATGGAATTCGTGGATTGGCGTTGAGCACTGCGCAATACAGTTTGATGAAAATTCCCGAGAAAGACCCACATCCCAAAAATTGGAGGTAATTATGTTTTTAATATATTTTTTCCTTTTTTAATTTTATAATGATATCTGATACAGATTAATTTTTAAGACCACAACTTTTGATTCTGCATTCAATGCCATGGTCGAAAGATCTTGTCGACATTCGTTATTTGAATTTGATCAACTTTGCGTCACAGCTGAAAGCCGGCAAAGGCCTTACGATGGTGGTTTCATTTTTGCGCGGTGATCCGGCCAATGAGGATGACATGAGCACCGCACAGTCGGTAAATCTCTTTTTTGCAAGATTATACGACATTGCAACGAATTTATTTTTCCAAAAATTTTTGACGATACATTCGAAAGCGGTTTAGGTAAAATTGCGGATGGAGACGGACATGCAGCAGCTGAGATTACGTGGTTTCGCAAAAACATTACTATACAATGAAGACCAAATTACCGGTACATTAAATGCGCTCATTCAAAGCATAGGAATTGGCGGCCTCAAGCCAAATACATTGTTGTTAAGCTGGCCTACCCGAGATATTGGTTTAGACGAAAAAATTGACTCGGAATATCAGACGTTTACGCGTATGTTTTTTAATTTCTTGAAATATTTTCTTGTTTATTTACACCAAATAAATCAAAAAAACCAAATAAACCGCCTTTATGTTTTAGAAAAACTGTTGGCTGGCACAGTAAATGGAATGGCTTTAGTAGTGGCCAAAGGAATTACTGAATTTCCATCGAACGTGAAATTGCACGGTCATGTTGATATTTATTGGATTGTGCGAGATGGCGGACTTTGTGTACTTATTACGTTTTTGCTTAAGCAGAATCGTGTTTGGCGCCACTGTAAATTGAGAATTATTGCCGTCGCCAGCCATCAGGAGAATAGCACTAAGATCAAAACCCAGTTGAAGATGTACATATATCAGCTTCGAATTGACGCCGAGATTTTGGTATAATTTATTTTTAATTTTAAATAAGAAATTGCCATCAAGGTGAAATTTATTACGAATGTATGCGTGAAATGGTAAACAATTTCACTTTTTGCAGGTCACCGAGATAAGTGACCCTACATTATCAAAGTCTGCCTTTGAGCGAACTTTGTTAATGGAAGAACGGACGAAGATGCTCAGACAAATGCACAATCGTCATACCGCTGGACATCGTCCTTTAAGTGTTGGTTTTTTCATCATTTAGATTTTTCATCATTCAGTGCGTCCCATATTTTTTAACTCATATAAAATGTTCAAAAATATAGATAAATCCAACTAACTTTTGTTTTGTATTAGGATTTATAAATTAGAATCTCATAGAATCTCATAAATATAAAATTGTATAATACTCCTGAGTGCATAATGAAAAGTTTTAAAATTGGGTTGTCTTATTTTCTTCTTTTTCATAAAAAATTATCCAATTTTTGATTAAAAAGTTATTTTATAGCCGTTGGTTAATACGGATCAAAAGAATGATGACAATTCAGTAGCGGACGTGGAAAGCAACGAAGGTATGCAATTAATTGAATTGATGAATGATGAACTTTTTAATTACAATTAATATTATTTGATATTTTTTTAGAGAACTCGGGATCTGAGAGAGCAGATGGAGCAGCAATCGAAACGGACAATGGATCTAAACAGTAAGTTTTTCTTAATTAAATATGTATTAACATTGAAATGTATTAATGAAATTACAGGATTAATGATGAATTACCAAAATCGCCTACTATTTTCTCTGAAGGAGACGTGGAGAAAACGCGCAGACTGAAGGCCCTTGACAGGAAAAAGGTAATGACAATTAAAATGACTTTTTCTACAATCAAATTTTTCTTTAAAATTTAGGAAAAGTTTGCAAGATTGAAATGTTTTTAGACTTTGGAGGTATTTAATAAATTGATAGTTAATATATTATAAATGTGATTTAAGGTCCACAAGATGCATGGGGCGATTCGATTGAATGAGTTGATTTTGGAGCATTCTTCCGAGAGTCAGCTTGTTCTTTTCAGCTTACCGCGACCGCCAATCGTCAAAGAAAGTTGGTACTTTTCTAACATTTTTGTAGTTAAATATAGGGAATAAAGTTCGATTAATTAAAAAAATTGGCGCGCATTAAAATTATCTGACATTAGGATTTAATTTGTTTAGGGTTTTTTCACAATTTGTGTTTGCTTAGAAAATTTTCTTTTTCCAATTGTCGCTTTTTTGTGCAACCTTAATTGATCAAAGTTTTGAAGGTGTGGATGACTATATCCATTACTTGGAGGTAATTTCCGATAAACTGAAACGGGTTCTGTTTGTGCGCGGAACAGGTGCTGAAGTGATTACGACGAGCTCTTAATTAAGTGCGGGTATTTAGCGCTTATTTTATGTGTGACCTTCTTGAAATTTGCCGAATTTGCGACAAATACTTGAGTTTTCCTAGCCGATAAAGACTTGTTCGGTTAATTTTCAAATGAATTTTCTAAAAGTGATGGCAAATTCTAATAGTTATTGTAATATTGTTGTTCTACTTTGTGTATTGTAATGCTGCTTCATATACTATTACTACGATGGGCTGATCTTCTTGACAAGGAAAATGTTTTTTTTATTTTATAGAAGAGGTGAGTTGTGCGGGGCAGCTGACTTTTCATTTTGAACGAATTGTTTTTTTCCTTAAATCGTTTTTTGCTAAGGTTTAAAAGTTTGTCATTCGGTCGTTTTTCGATTTTGCGTGCAAATTTAAGAATAATTTACATTGCATTAGTGAACATGACAAGAAATTTTCCGTTTTGAATTATTGAGTTGCACTAAAACGTACATATTTTTAATTGAGATTTTGTTCGCTTCGTTAAATAATCCATTAACAATAAGAAGTATTATCGAGAATTGATTTGACTTCCTTAAATAAAATAAATAGTAGATGAAGGCAAAAACGATTAAGGTTTTAAAAGCCGGTATTACAAAAATTTAATGATAATTTTTTAATACCATTTTTGGTTTCCTATTCAAAATAACATTACGATACGAATTTCAAATTATAACTCGCCTTACCTATTTAATTTTTATTTTGTTTGTTGACAAGTAATAATATTTCAGCAATTTATTCGCCAAATAATTTAAAATTTACCTATTTATATGTGTTTTAGGCAAAATTGTGAAATATTTATCCTTTTGCTTAATGTGGAATTTGTTTTGTTGAAATATTATGCAGGATTTTTATAGTTATATTAGAATAAATTTGCAATTTTGAGATTTTTTTGTTTTTATCGATTCGACTTGGTTATAATTATTTGATTGGTTATAATATTGATTTATTTGTTGAAAAATATAAGCGTTACATATACCGTCTTAATAAGTGTCATTGTTATCACCAGAATATCTTATCTTATATTGATCGAAAAAATCAAAGTTTTTTGTCATGCTTTGATTTGAATATTATTTTTTCGGAAATATTCGAAAATCTATTGTGAACAGAATATTTAAAAAATGGAAGGTTTTCCGTTTAATTAACAATTAAATTGAAGTTTTCAAATGTTGCCTTGCCATTTTCCGGTTGTTTTGCTGCACTTCATTATTTCAAGAATCAGTGACTTTTCACTTCGTCTTACAAGCTTAAATAATTTGTGATTATAAAAATTAAAAGTCAGAGCTTTTCTCTCCATTCATATAAATTTTTATAAGGCGAAATTATACCTTAATTTGTACACATTTTCTGTCATTGTTAGAACATGCTATAATAAAAAATTATACGAGTTAAAATTGTCCGACCAACATATATTTTCGACTCAATTGAGTCGGGGCCACCTACCGTAACCCAAGGGGCGGATATAAAAAATTAATGTGATTTTTGAAATCAGCACCATCGATTACTGCGGTTCAAGCCCGAAATCTGTTTTAGTTTTGGCTTCAAAATTTACATTAGACCTCGGGACCAGGGTTGGACGGACTTCCGAAATGCGGAATTCCGGCCATTTTTGGCCTCGGAATTACGAATTATTGGCTATTCCGAGTAGGAATTCGGAAGTTTTTGTACTAGTAAAAAACAACTTTAAATGCTTAAACGAATTACCTGTGATGAAAAATAAATTTACTTGAAAATACACGGTGTTTGCGGTCAAAATAGTGTAACTAACTCATTTCCTCTAATTTTATAACGTCCGCCCCGAAAAAGATGCTATCTCGTCTATTTTATCTAATAAAAAAAGATTCATCACGATTCCGACTTTTAAAAAAAACTTAGTATCTAAAAATGTAAATATCGATGTAAATTTTCCAAAGCTGATTTTTTTTTGACGTCAGCTATGATAATTAAAAAATAAAAAACTTGGGCAATCGATGGAACAAATTTTGGAAAACTCCAAAATTTAAAAGGCGAAAAGCAGTAGAATAACATCGATTGGGTAAAAAAAATGGCATCTCCGTAGCCGACAACTATTTTCTCGAATTTATTTCGTCTTTAAATTCTAATACATACGTCTATTTTGGAACAAGGGGTAAAAACACACTTGACTTAATTCTAACCCAAACAAAAAACGATATTTTAAATTTGCGNGCGAACACTCCGCCCATTTTTACTATCTAATTTCGTTCTCAGTCTTTTTTGCCATTTCCGATTTTGACGAGATGTGATTTAACTTTGCAAAGTCCCTCTATTAATCGGAGATACTCTGTTTGTTTGTTTGTGTCGCCTGTCAAATCGATTTTGGTTTCGCAGCGATTTGCTTGCGAATGACTGTAGGCGGCTTTTTCGAATTCAAATAGACTTGAGTTTTTGAAATCGTTTCGGAATTTTTTTTTCATTCTCGACGACGAAATTTTTTGCGGTGTGATGATTTTTCTTTTGTGTGCGGGTACTTTTCGGATGTATGTTCGGTGTGTGCATGTATTTTACGTGTGTATCGACGCAAAATACATGTTGTGCTACAAAGGTGAAATTTTTGCGTCATGGACAATCGAACACGCTGAATTCAGATACGACATGCAAAAAGTATTTTTTTTGTGTTGTGTGTATTTCGATGCAAAATACATTTAATTTTTTCGATACAAAAATTTCTGTTCAGGGGCAATCGAACACGCTGAATTTAGTGACGACATACAAAATGCATTTTTGTGTGTCAATTTTGTGTTTTACGTGTGTATCGACGCAAAATACATGTTGTGCTACAAAGGTGAAATTTTTGCGTCATGGGCAATCGAACACGCTGAATTCAGAGACGATATACAAAAAGTATTTTTGTGTTTTGTGTGTATTTCGGTGCAATACATTTAATTTTTTAGATGAATGATGAAAATTGTTGTCAAGAGGCAATCGAACCCGTTGAATTCAGTGACGACATACAAATGCGTTTTTGTGTCGATTTTGTGTTTTGCGGTTATTCAATGCAAAATACATTAATTTTTTCGAGACAAAAATTAATTTTTTCGAGACAAAAATTTCTGTTTAGGGACAATCGAACACGCTGAATTTAGTGACGATATACAAATGCGTTTTTGTGTGTCGGTTTTGTGTTGTGTGTATTTCGA
>SAUE01000474.1:42426-58449 GCA_009724625.1 Deladenus siricidicola
ACCTGCCTACTATTAGTTGTTTGTTTAATTTTTTTTTTCTCGCGTTCGTTTCTACGACGTAATAAATTATTATTATATTATTTAGAAAATATGAATGGATTTCCATGTTTGCAAACAAACTTTGTACAAAGAATTGTTGGAATGAAATTGTATGGCTTTGGTCCTACCACGAACACCTTGATTTTTTAAAAAATTTGAGAACTTTTTGTAAAAATTTATCTTGTGCCAAAAAAAAGTCGGCACATTTTTTGGTGCACGGGAACAGTTGTGACTGAGAAGTAGACAGAAATTCTGCTCCGGGAGGTCGCGACGAGCGTAAGTGGCGAATTTCTCCGGAGGATTTTAAAATTCTGCGGAGATCTCCGAGAAAAAAATTTATTTCGGAGATTTCCGCATTTTTCCAAAAACCGCGAGATCCTTTTAATTTTCGGAGATCTCTTAGACTTTATGAAATTTCTCCGCACTTCTCTGATAGATCTGTGCATTTCTCCAGTGGATCTCCGAAAAAATCGAAATCTTCTGAAATTTCCGAAATTGAGATAGGAGAAATGTTGCATTTTTCATTTCTCCGGAGGAACTCCGGAAACGGAAATAATATCTCCGGAGATTTTGCGGAGAAACTAAAAAATACGGAGATCTCCGGTGGATATTCATAAAATTCGGAGATCTCCGAAAACGTATAAAAAAGGTTTAGTCCGGGAGAACACGCCCGAAGTTCCAGTGTTTTATTTTTGGCGTTTTTCTAAGTGGTTTCCGGTAAAAACTGCACTTGCGGTGGGATCTTAAAATCAAAGATATCTATCTTTTCTTCTTACTCTTAAAAAAGTTAGACAAAAATTTCAATTTGGGTGGCGGTTTATACTCGTAGGCCATGATTTTCCGATTTTGGGACTTTCTGGAGGTTTTAAATATTTCTTTCGAAAATTGTGAAATACTTCGGCGTTTTTTTATCTATATTATGTTATTTATTTTGCTTACTTAAGCGTGACTAACACATAATTTAGCGTAAAAGTCATCCTTTTCAACCGTATTTTTATCAACCAGTGTATATACTAGTAGCGGATTGCCACGCAGTGGATCTACGATTTGTAAATGGAGGATATGGCCGTAAAAGCGAACGAAGAGGCAATATTATCATTTGTAAGTTTACAGCTACTTATTGAATTTTTTTCTGGAATGATCAAAACTTTAAAAATATGTGAAATTGATTCCCTTAGTTATATGTATGAGAAACGCCCAATTTTTTTAAAGATGAGAAATGTGTTTAAAATATTGGACTGAATTTTTTATAATTTTTTGGAGTTTTTTCATCTATCTGCCTAATCTCCGAAAAAATTTGCTCTATCACGAGGTTTCTTGAAGAAAATTTTGTAACTTTCTTATTTGGTTTCTTCGGAAAAAATAAAACATTTTAAGAAACGAAATAAACTTACTTTCCGAACAACCTAATACAAAACGAAGTTTGGCGCATTTCATTTGTCCTAAAAATATTACCTGATTTTCGACGTTTTTTTTAATATTCATACCTGGGCAAGGAGGGGGATGGAATTTTTTGCGGGGTGGTCCAAAATTTCGAATGCTCATATCTCGGCTTCATTTCAGACGTCAAGAGGCAAAACGGAGTATGTTTTGGAACGCGATCGTTGAGCTCTTTCTTTGGGGGTGGGCCGCAAATAAATTTCATTTGCGAATATTGTAAATCGCAAATAAATTTTTATTTTTGAAAATCGCAAATTTTTGCCCAAAAAAAAGCCGCAAATCGCAAACCGCAATTTTTTGTTATAAAAAAATTCGATTGAAAAATTTGTTTACTCCGGAATAGAATCATTTAATACAACGTCATGTCAAATTTTACATCGCGAAGTAACTTTCCGGTTTTTCAAGATTTGCGAAAAACAGCCGATTTTTTGCAAATCGAAAAATTTTGCTTAAAAAAGCCGCAGAACCGCAAATCGCAAATTTTACAACCAAAAAAATTACATCGATATCACGTCTATGTTGATTATGATTAATGGAACAAATATGTCAACTCGATTTTAGTACAACAATTTCTCGGAAAATTTATCATTGGAGGAATGCAAACAGCTCGCGGACGTCAGCTATTTACTTCGCACTGTCGTCCATTTTATGTCAGTTGCACATTTTAAATATTTAAAAATGTTTTTTCAAGTAATTTATATTTTCAGGAGCCTTTATTATATTTTATTTTTATTATTATTAGTGATTTAAAGTGAAAACAAAGTTTAACTTTTTTACCGTTACTATACGTAAAATAAATTTAGCGAGAGTTGCGGCGAGTTGAAGTACCAGTCTCACGAGAAATACGGTTTTGCGGAAACGGTCGAATATTTGCATTTCAAATGGGAGGGAGCGGAATATTTCGTGCAAAATTTAAATGCGGACGCAATTGACGATTCGTTTGAAATCGCCAAAGTATGTTTTGTTTTGGAAATTGCTAAAACTAAATGTTTTAATGAGACTTTTTCGTTCAATAATTCCAAGTCATATTTTAAGCTTTCTAAAAATACTGGTGAATTATTAGTATGTATGCATCAGGGGTGTAACAATTTTCGATTTTCGGTCTTTTTTCCTTTCGATTTTCGAAATCACGAGGACCTTTCAATTTTCGCAATCGCCAGGACCTTTCGATTTTCAATTTTTGAAAAATTGGCCATTTTTTCGAATATTTTTTTGAAGAAATTTTTTTATTCAGTTCAACCCGACCCATAAGTAATTTTTTCAAAAGAATTTAGTCAAAATTAACTCAAAATGTGTCATTTATAAGTTTTTTTCGCATACATAAGTTTTTTTCGCATACATTTATTACATTACATACTGGTTCGTTAATACATCACTTATAGCTAGGCCCGTAGCCAGGGGGGCAGGGGGCCCGCCCCCCCTCCGAAACCGGAAAACTTAGTGTAAAAATGGCAAGGAAAAAAGTTTTTTTGAATTTTTTACATGGCAGCCCCCCTCCCCCCCCGAAATTTTTTTCTGGCTACGGGTATGCTTATAGCTATTATCAATTTTTTATTATATGTACAAAAACATACTAAGAAAAATCGGAAAAATAAAAACAGCGAAACCGGAATCCGAATCAGCACACACCAAAGCGCAAACGTGGACAATAACCACTAAGCCACAAGCTTACATTTAGCTTTTCATAAAATTTTGGTTGATAATTGAAAGAATTACTGTATAATTTGCAAATAATTTTTGTGCCTGACTTTTTGGAAAGTGAGGACCTTTCGATTTTCGAAATTTAAAATTTACTTTTGTTACACCCCTAATATGCATTCTTTAATTCAAATAATACTATACAAAATGCAAAATAAAAATAGACTAATTATCTATTTAGCGAATTTTGAAGTTTAAAAAAGTAGTCTACAAACTACAATCATTTTTTTGTAATTCATAATTACTATCTTAAATTATTGTAGTCAATTGGTCTAATTGAAGGTTGCCAAAATTGTAGCAAAACAGGCGAATATTCTCCAGTTTAGATTAAAGTGCAATTAGATCAAGCCGCAAATTGTATTTGTGTAAATAAAACTAATTTGTTTATATTTTTTATAGGTTTTACTTGTTCTTGTCTATTTGGCTCGAATGGAATGCCCGACGAAAGTAAAGGAGCTTTTACCGACTAAGGAAATTCACCGTGTGGCATTGGCAAACATGGTAAGTTGAGGCACTGGTATATAAAACTGTTTTGCGACAATCAAATGGTTATTTTTTGTTTGCTTTTCTGATGAATAACTTGAGATGTGTATTAAAAGTATAATTGAAATTTGATATAAAATTTGTTTTGCTGTAAGGTTTGATAAAGTAGCCATTTCTTAGCTTTATTTTTAAAAAATGTTGATTCGAATTGAAGGAGCATTTCCAAAATAAATAAACTAACTAAAGTGGCCGGAAAAAGTTAAATTCAGTGGCGGGTCTAGCAATTTTCCATGGAGGGGGTAAGAGCCAACAATTCAAAATTTTTATAGGCTTATATTTTGAGGGTCAACGCTAATGGTATTTTGTGAAACGCTTTCGACAAACTTTTTCGACACTAAAAAGTAAAAAAAAATTGAAAAAACATTAAAAAAATTTCCCATGTAGGGTCATCTTTCTGGGCCTGTCACTGCTACTAATGGAGGTGAGCGATATGTAAAAGGATAGTTAATTAAAAATGATGTTGATCGGTGTAATAAAAAACTCAAACTTTTAATACCGAAGCCTGTGACAGAAAAATGCGCGGGAAAGTTAAAATTTAATTTAATTTAAGCTTGGACACACCGATTAAAAGATTAATATACTTAAAACATATACCGACCAGAATGGCAACGCAATACCATTTTTAATTTAGCTTTCCTTTTTGGATATGGAAATTCAGCGATTAAATAATGAGCTTGAGGACGAGGAATATCCACAGGACGCCGAGGAGTCCAATCCGCTCGATCAATATTCTAAATTATGGGAGGAATGTTTGAAACGCGTTGCACCGTTTTTGTCCGTTTCCCAGTTGGATACGAATGAGACGCCTTCTCCAATGACCACAAAAATTCAGTGCTGGAAAAGCGGCACAGAAATTGACGTTTATATTGACGGGTTTGTTTTTAGCTTATCTTCGGAATTGTTCCATTGAATTCTTACTAAACGGATTGGGTTACAGTAAGCTTTTGCGTAATTTCTCTACAGAGTGGGCCAAATATGTTGCCGGATTTGTTTTTGTTATAACTTTTTTACTTCTTAACCAAATTTAAAAATTTTTTTATTCGATTTCCCATTCTTCGTCATTTTGTTTGTTGCTAGTATTGATACCAAAAATTTAAAAATGGCATACATTCGGGCATTGAAAAATTTTGTGCACATTTTAGGGATTTACCTTAATCGGGAGTCATGGACTAAAGCTGATCTTGGCTTGAGCTATTTGCGTAGAAAGGCAAAAAAAGAAAATGACGCTCCAAGCAAATAAAAACTCACAAAACGTGAACCAAATTTTATGAAAATTTATGCAAATTTGCTTATTTATTTTCAATAAAAGTTAATTTTTAATTGTTATTATGAACTTTTCAACATTATGTTTGGTATCAATCAAAATGCCAAAGAATGGGGAATCGAAAAAAAGAATTTACAATTTGGTTAAAAATTAAAAAGTTATAACAGACAAATCTGGCAACATATTTGGTCCAACTTGTATTCTTTTACGAATGTTTTTAGCATTTCGAATTCATCGTCGCCCTCTAATACTGCGATAAATGAACCGCGTATGATGGGGAAACACGGCGCAATTCGCCCGTTGCATAGAGGCAGTCCCATTTTTGAGTCTGCTACTTTTACGCCTACTCACTCTTTGAAGCGGCGATCTGGTTGTACTAGTCGCTTGGCACGACGTTCAGAGGTGCTACAGAACGAAAAGCGTATATCCGACCTCAAGTCAGAACTTAAAAATCTGGGCGCAGACTACGATGCTCTGCAAGATCATTGCGCTCAATTAAGCGATCAACTAGACAGATCTATGAACGAGTACAGAATGTAAGTGTTAAGCCGAGTGACTATAAAAAGTCTTACAAGTTTTTGTGGTAGACGATTTTAGTTGAAATTTTTATTTGAGAAGAAATCAAATGAAGTATTGCAAAATTCTTTTTGTTAAAATTGAGGAAATTGTTTAGTCTTCAAGAAAAATTCAATCGCTTGTCCAACGAAAATGGAGAAATTCTTGCGGTATTGGAGGAGGCGCAGAACGAAAAGTTGCATTTGGAGCATGATATGGCGCGTCTCACTGGCGCTGACGGAAAAACTTCGGCGTTTGCTGAAAACGAGAAATTGAAGCGCGGAAAACGCCGCGTTGATGAACTACTCCGAGGTGTTTTGAAGGAGGCCGGAGAAACGAAATCGATGCTCGGTAAGACAGAGCGTCAACTCATTGAGACGGTTCGCAGCAGGCAGGTGGGAAATTTTGATCATTTTGTAAAATGTTGATAATTTTTTGAAATTTTGATAATTTTGTAAAAGAGTTTGATTGACTTAATCGTGGCATATCCTTTTTTGGGGCAAGGGGAGTCTGACCCACTCTATCTCGGGCCGCACGGTGGTCAAAATAAGAAACTATTGCGCAAAATCTTCGAAGGCGAAAAGGGACCAAGGTAAAAAATAAATTCTTTGGCTAGTAAAAAAAGAGGAAAAATGAGGAAATGTTTTTTTGCCATGAAAATGCGAGATGGTTTTTAATTAAAATTTTTAAAATTTTGCGCGATGATTTGATATTTTTTAAACCATCGCGCGACGAAAAATGTTGATTATATTTTCTTGCTTTTTATTAAAAAACTTTCTAATACATTAAAAAACTTTCTAGTGCATAATTTTTATCTTTTTGGAAATGTGTTATTTTTTTTATAAAAGTGATCTGTCATAAAAAAAAACTTACTCAGTTTTCTTCCTTGACGTCTAGAAGTCGAGAGAAATTATGTTCTATGTATATCTAAACATTTTTAAATTTTATTGAAATTGTTTATTTGTAGAAATTGGAGTCAGAAAAAAGGATTTTGGAAGCACGAATCTCTGAATTAGAAGAATTGCTTTTATCCGAGAGGCAGTCATACCAGAGAGAAATTGATCAAAAGGTTTCATTTAATTTGATTTAATTTTTGATTATCTTTTATTTATAATTTTTTTCTTATGATGATTTATTTTAATTTTATTGTCATTTTTTTAATTAAAGACTGACGAATTATTCGCAAAGCTGCTAAGTACTGCTGAAGTCCAAGATAATTATTTACGCCGAATACATCAACTCGAATATGAAGTGCTTGCCAAAAAAGCAGAGGTTTTTTTGTTCTGCCTATTTGTATGGTTACCTGAATTTTGCGCCCCACGTAACTTGCGCCCCGAACTTTGCGCCCGTAATTTGCGCCCCGGAATTTTGCGCCCCATTTTACAATTTTTACAGTCAATTTATTCTCAGAATGAAAGATGAAGAAAAAAGTACTTACGATCTATTTGCGAGGTTAAGTTTTATTGATTTTTTAATTTCGTCCCAGGTTTTGTTTTTGCTATACTTTNCATTTGGTGATAAGGACTCATTGGCATTTTGCAGCAATATTCGACATCATTTGGCAAAGTTCTAAACTTTTTGAAGTTGAAATAAATTTTCAAATTAAATTTATCTAATTTAAATTTATAATATTTTGCAAAATTCTTACAATTTCGGAATTTTGCGCCCCGCGTAATATGGGGCGCAAAATTCCAGAAATTGTAAGAATTTTGCGCCCCGTGTAAAATATAAATTTTTTGGCGGGGCGCAATATTCCTGAAAAAATTGGAATTTTGCGCCCCGTGTAAAAAAATGTAAAATGGGGCGCAAAATTCCGACCTCGGGGCGCAAAATTCTGGGGCGCAAAATTCGGGCAACGTATTTGTATGTAGCTTTTTTGTTTTCTATTTACTATTTTACAAATTAAATTGAACATTTACTTTCATTTTTAATTAAGTTTTTGCAGTATGTTTGATTTATTAAAATCTTTTTAATTACTTATGCTTATAATTTCTGAAATAATTTTTTATAATGTGAAGTATTTCCGCTCTTTGGCACAAATTATATGCATCTAATTATATATTACATTGTCTCCACAAAAATTGTTTAATATTTCAAAGAAAAAAAGTTTAGAACACCGAGCTTCTCTCCGAATTGTCCCGCCGCGCCCGTGAAACCTATTGGAATGTGCTACTTACGTCAAACGTTGTGACTCGTGGCGGTGTCGCTGCCTTGGTTGTGATTGGTGCAAGTGTGATTTGGGCTATGCGCTAATTTTTTTCTAAATATTTGTAAAATAGTGGTCTTATAAAAAAAAATCCCGTCCTTATCATAGCTTTTAAACGTTATTCATTTACATTGCGTCTGCTGTTTCGCAAGATTTTTTAAGTGAGCCTCTCAGAAAAGATTATACGTTAGCCTCGAAATGTTGTATACGAAGTTTAGTTTTGAAACGAAATAGTTGCCATAGGATATCAGAAAAAATGTTCTTGCGGGAGGGCGTAACTTTGAAAGCCATTTGTATTTATTCTGGAAATGGTGAATGAGGTTTTCTAATGATTTATAGTATGACGGGTGTGTATAAGTTATGTACAATCATCAATTCACAACAAAATATAAGTCGAAAATTAGTTATTGATGGAATTATGTAGTCTATTCATTTTATACCGTCACTCGGAATAATCTGACTGACGATTTTCGGAACAATCAGGTTCATCAGAGTTGTCAATCGTGCCACATAGAGCAGGAAAATTATGTGCGCCCTTGTCTTCCTCGTTTAGTCTCCTTTTTCGTTCACTTTCGGACATAAAAAGATATTGAACTTCATCAATCGAGCAGCCACATGTTTCAGGAACGAAAGTATAGAAAAACACAAATGCGATTGCCGTGATTACCGCGTACACGAGGAATACACCTTGGAACCAATTTTTTAGTAAAAAAGTTTACATTCTTCTTACGCTTTGCTATGTATATGTATAACAAACCCTAAGAAAAGGAGCATAAATTGCTCTTTAATTTTTTTGGTCAAAAATACATAAATGAAATTATTTGAACTGTATCATGTTCATTAAAAACTCTTAAAAGATATTCTCTTATACAGTTTTTGCAGATACAAAATGTAACGAACAGAATTGAGAAAATTCCCAACGCATAAAAAGCGAAAAATGGCCTAATTTCTTAAAAATAAAATTTTTTATTCAAAATAAGCCGAAATTTAATTTCAAATAACGTGTATGGAACATTGACCGATAATTTCCCATTTTTGGTGATTTTTTTTGAAACGCTCATATACATATATTCTTTTACAAAATGTACCGTATCTTTTGGCCAGTTCTGCGAGGGACAAAAATGTCATTGATACAATCAAATTAAATATCCAATTGACCGAGGTTGAGACAGACACGCATATACTTCGCGCCCATAGTGGATAAAATTCCGCGTTAAGTACCCATGGCAATGGTGCATAACCTTAACAGTGAGTTTATCAAATACCAATTATTTTAATTTAATAAAACATTTTGGATTTTCAAAGTCCCAAAAATTTTTCAGTTAATTATGTCCCCACCCCTCCTTCCCACCCTCCAACGATGATTACCGATCGCGAACGCGCAAAGATAAATAACTACGGAAATAATGGGGAGAAAAGTGTATTGTGTCTCGCAAATTCCTGTTGACCACGTTGGTTCGTTCGCCCATGGGAGGGAAGCATCCGAGGCATTTTTACATTTTTGAGTCTCGTTGCGTGGTAGGCAATAACCAGTTTTGGTTTTATTGGCCGTGAATCCACAAGCTTCAAGCGTCACACAATTGTCGCAATTCCTAACAATTTTTACCTTTGAATGATAACTTTTTGAAGCACATAAAAGCGTACGATTTTTTGATACATTTTTCAAAGTCATCCGCGTTTCTTAGTGAAATTAGCTCAGAATCGTTCCGTTCTCGCGCGTTTGCAGTGTCTTTGTTGATAAACAAAAAGGAGCCACCGATCAATAAAAGACTTAAGGAAACACCGATTACACTTCCAGACAAGAGTTTCCTCCGACCTATTCGATCGATAATAAACAGCGGAAAGAACGTGCATGGAAATTCACTGCCAAAATCTTAAAATAAATTCTACATAAAATTTATCGAAGTTGAAAATAAACATACCAGATGTTCCAGCGGAAATCCAAATCGTGGTGAAAATGTCGGAAACACCGAGAATTTAATAATTTCACTTGTGTAATTCTAGTATTTCCATTGAGTAAATGTACGTATGTAAAACAGACATACATAACGGTATTTATACCGGAAAGTTGTTGAAATGCTTGAAGCGCACATCCAATCATTAAGGCTTGAGTACAAAACGATTTGACAAAATTCTACGCAGTACGTTTTTCTCATCTTCAAAGTTTTTGGTATTTTTCATTTTAATTAAAATAAGCTTAAGCTAATTTGATTAGTAAGTATCGCACAAGTAATCCGAAATCGAAATTGCAAATAAAAAAATTATATACAGTATATTACTCTGTAAGCTACATCGATAGCGCTCATGGGATGTGTAAATTTCGCTTAACTCGTACTGAATCCAGCCTTGATCACCATTGTTTGACGTTTGTACTCGAGTTTCGGTCCGAGTTTTGGTACAGCCATCGCGGACTTATCGGGAAGAAAAAAGAAACCGATAAGTTGAATAAGTGCCGGTAGGGCTGCGAATCCAAACATGAGCCTATTATGTATTAAGCATATAATAGAAAACTTGCAAACACCTCCATGCGATGGCTTCTGAAAACAATGACGTAAATGCAGCTGCAATTAAATTCGCTGTCATTAGGCCGAATGTAATCATGAGCTGAAACACAGTAAGTAGTTTGCCTCTGATATATGGCGGTGACGTCTCGCTAATGTATATTACCACCATCGACGAGAATCCTAAAAGTATTAGACATTCAAGATCAGTGATGTAAATGAATTTATCTCAAGCTCAAGTAGAATGCTGGCTTTAATTTGTCACGGATTTTGAAAAAATATTTATTTTTATTTGCCAATTTTTATAAACTAAATGCGTGAAGATAAAAAAAAACTTTTGGGTTGTTTTTAAGGGTTTCTGAGACGGGAACTTCGAATAATGTTTTTTACTGATTTTGTACAGTTTTTAACATTTTCACTTGGGGTACCGTATAGCGAACCCACCCCTCAAACGCCGGGTCCGCAAATATCGTCCGCAAGTGTCGTCCGCAAATGTCCGTCCGCAAATGTCGGGTCACCAAATTTAAGTTGAATTTAAATTAGTACACTTAACTAAGTAATTGTATAATAATTGATTACAAAACATAACATACCTGGTGTAATTGCCACGATTAATTGTTTCCAGGTGTTGTCGACAGGTTTTAATTGTGGATCATCTTCAATGAAGAGGAGGACTGCCGATATAATGCCTGTATCGTAGCCAAAGAGAAATCCGCTTACAGTCGCCATTGCGGATAGCAGGTATACATAGCTGCCTAGCCTTGGCTCATTTTTCGGCTTTTCTATTATATCGCTATCATCAAGAGAGTTTGCATTCATCTGAAAAATTTGTAAATTTTGCTGACTAGATAAAATTTATTTGCAAATTGAAAATACTTTTACATTTTAAAATTTTATTATTAAATATGGAAATCGGAATTTGTAAAAATTAGAAAAGCAATGTTACTTTGGTAGTGCAAAAAACTACGACCAAATATCCGAAAGTCTCACAATCTTGCACTTTTCACATATTTTCCAAGTTATTTTTACGTCCTTCCATTTTTTCTACCAAAGAATTCTGTTCGGTAACTTTTTAAGAGAAAAAGAGTAGGAAAAATATATTTATTGCAATCAAATTTCTATCATATTTTCTTAAATTTTCAACTATTCTGAGCAGATTTTAAATATCTCAGAATTACCAATGTTAAAAATATAATATATTATTAAAATCCCAAATGCTGTAAGTTGAAGCCAAAAGGTATTCGCATTTCTATTAGCACAATTATCCAACTATATCCAATTTGACCCAATAAAATTTGAATTTTTTTAAATATTTTTTATTGTTTCATTTTTATTAGCGTTTTGCATTTTCGGTTCAAATAAATTTCATTTGAATTTTTCAATTTCAAGATACCAGTTCAAGTTCGTTTTCTGTTTCCATTTCAGTGAAATATTTTATGTTCAAGTTCAAATGGCAAAGTATGTAAAACAATTTCATTTTAACTCAAAAAAGTTGAAATGAGAATAATTTTAAATTTTGGAGTCAATGTGAGTATAGTTAATTTTTTTTGCAGGAGTGCATTAGATTTTTGGTAAAGAAGTTATGTAAAAGTCAGGCTTAAAATTATTTAAAATTATTTCATTTTCATCTCAACTTCTTCAAGTTGCCAAGAACAGGTTTCACTTTCTCATTTCAACTGTGATCGTGAAATGGATTTCAATTCACTTTTCTTGTCACGATGAAAAACACTACTCCGAAGTAGAAAATTTAAATCGAAAGTATTTTTAAATACTTTTATTAAAAATAAACTATTTTTTCAATTAAAAGTAACATTGTTAAAAAATTAAAGAAACTATTTATTGTTAAAACTTTAAAAACAGCTTCTTTTGATATGCAATGTAATTTTTTTCAATTATTTCACCACACAATTAAAAACGGGTTGCGATTTGTTTGGGGTTTGCGAGTCTGTTCGATGAAACGTCACCGTCCTTCGCCACCGAAACTGAGGCAACAAAACTGCTGGACAATGCGAAAATGTGGAGAAGTTCATTTCGCATTGTTGTATTTAGCACCAAGTAAATGATCGCCGGACATCCTACAGATTTTCAAATTTACCATGTAAGGTATAGCTATGTAGTTAGTGTATCTACTAGTTACCCGATAACGCAAAACACACCTTGATAAGCCAAATAGCCTAGTGCTACCGTAGAGGCAAACACTCGATACTGTTGTACGTATTGTAATGCGAGAAATCCGATACCGGAAGTTACGCTCAGCGCGCAAATTATTAACACTTGCGTGAATGTCTATAATTTTTACTAATTTATTTATAACAAAGATTAAAAGCAATAACGTAAAAAATACACTGATGTCTTTTGAGTGACTTTTCGTAAAGCGACGAGAATTTCGGAGAAGAATGATGAAACTGACGTATATGGAAATGAGAGTGACGATCATCACCGCATTGTAGATGACATGAAAACTGTCGTGGTACTAAATTTTAGCATGTGTTTTAGAGAAAATTTAAACAAAATCATTTTAGAAGCGATGCAGAGAGAAAGAGAGTGAGAGACAGAATAAAAATGATAGAAACAATGGAAAAAATCGGCTCTATCGCAATATACGCGTCCCATGGAAATATACGTGTCCCATGGAAATATACGCGTCCCATGTCATTTTTTTTCGACTTTTCATTAATTTTACATTTTATTTTATTTAAAATATAGAAAATGAAATACATTTAAATTTATTTGACAATATATTGATAGATTTTTGTCAACAAATTTATTAATAACAGTAAAAATCAAAATGACAAACATGACAACACACGGTTTTTAATTAATTACAAACAAATTAGTTTAGGGGGTGCTGAATTCTCATTTCAACGAGCATTTTTTCAAAAATTTTTTCATTATTATTAATGCGTTTAAAAACATATTGAAATAAATAAGTGGGGAAGGCTTCTTGGTTTACTCCATTTAAATGTTTTAGAGAACGTTTGACTGCACCCCATGTGGCCTCTATCCCCTGTGTATGTATTGATCGATCATTGGGATCAACAAAATTCTGCTTATGGTTGACGAATTGGTGACGAAATGATTTGCCCAAATTTTTTACTCCTCCATATGCGCGCCACCCGTCAGAAATGATGGTGGTATGGTCCTCAACGTGCTGGGCAATAATTGGAAGCAGCGTATCCGCATTACGTCTATCTACGGGGAACATCCGTACCTTATTCGTTTGTCTTTCCAAAAGGCCGAATACCCAGNTGTATAAAAATAACCTAAACGACATAAATTTGAATTTTACACTAACAAGGTTTTATGCACAAGAAACAAAAAAAAAACGTTTAAAATGTAGTCAAAATGGAAAAATTTAATAATTGGGAAAAATTTAAAAATTTATTTTATTTTACATTTTTTAATGAAAAGTCGAATTTTTTACATTTTTATTATGAAAAGTCAATTTTTTTTGTGTTTCTTATGATTTTTTATGAAAAGTCGAATTTTTTTGCATTTTTTATGAAAAATCGAAAAAAAATGACATGGGACGCGTATATTTCCATGGGACGCGTATATTTCCATGGGACGCGTATATTTCCATGGGACGCGTATATTTCCATGGGACGCGTATATTGCGATAGAGCCAAATCTTACAAAAGTATTGTCCTCAAAGTAGCCGTTGTGCGGGTTTTGAAACCAATTAGCCGAGTTGATTGCATTGAAAAGCGGCGGTGGCGTAAACCAAAAACTGTAGAAAGTTAGTGCTGTTGGTAATAACATCCAAATATACACCAAATTTCCGTTGAAAAGTCGTGACGCAAGCGCCGGATTGTAAATAAGCGTGCAACGATTTATGGCCAAAATTATTGTTGTCGTCGCGTCGCCAAACCAAATCGCTGCAATATTTGTAAATTTGGGATAAAATAGGGCATTCGTTTTCAGTTCTACTCTTGTAAATTTTCGTGAATATTTCATTTTTCGATTTATTTAAGGATGGTTACCTTTTCCCACCGCACCAATGAAGTAAATCAACGTGGGATATTCGCAAAATACAGAGCCTTTTATCGAGAAAAATCCACTCAGCAATCCCGTGAACGCCAACCCCACGACGTCGCAAACGCCCAAATAGATCATCAGCTTGAAGCAGGGCTGAGTAATGTATTTCTGCTTGCACATCACACAAATACTCGGAATGTATAGCGACTTAAATACATAATGAAATACTTAACACGACATTTCATTTTATAATATACTACATAACTATATAATAATACGTATTTGAGCTTTTTAATGTGGCAACTTGCTTATCAAGATAAACTATATATACAATAATAATTCTATACATTTTACGTTTTTAGCCTATGTATGTATCAGGGGTATGTCGAAAATAACTTCGATTTTCGATTTTCGGAATCTCAAAAGGAATTTCGAAAATCGAAAATTTCAAAAAATGATTTCCGAAAATCGAAAGAGAAAATTGCCGAAAATCGAAAGAACTTTTTGCCGAAAATCGAAAATTTTAACAAAAATTTTTTTCTCAAAATTATAAGAAAATTTTTTAAATTTTTTAGACATATAAAAAATTAGACATATTTTTTGGATATATATTTTCGTTAATTGTACTTAAATAATTGTCTGAAATACTTCAATCAAGTGTGTCAAATGAATCCGAGAAACTCAGAAATGATTCAAATGAATTCAACGAGTTCGAATTTGAATTATGAATTATTTTTTTGCAGTTTGTAAATCATTGAATCATACTCGAACTCGTTGAATTCATTTGAATCATTTTTGAGTTTCTCGGATTCATTCGACACTTGATTGAAGTCTTTCAAACAGTGCTGGGATTTGAATCCGTTTTGAATCCGATTGAATCCGGATTCAAAAGTTTGAAGCTTTACAACTTTGTCAATTTGTATGTTTTATATACAAATATTATAAATATACCATTCCATTTTTACGAGCCTCCCAAAAAATTCCTTTGGTCTTTTTTTGGCCTTCGGCCATTTTGCGCGATGGTTTCTAATTGTTGACCCCGTGCGGCGTGATGGGGAGGGTCCGACCCCCCCCCCCTTTGCCTGAGTATGATGTATATGTAATGAAACTGACTTACCTCTAAAAAGGAACTAATCACGATGAACGCGATACCCATCGGAATGTTTCGGCGTGACTCAACGGGGATGGATTTATAGTCGTAAAATGTGCAATTATAATGGAGAATATAATCATAGGGTCTCAACAACATCGTATTCATTTGCGCTGCGCTGCAAAACATCAAACATTTACTACGGGTTTTTTTTCGAAAATTTTATATTATATATGTAGTGTCGAACAGTAAATTTCCACATTTTTTCTTTTTGTTCGTTGGCACAATTGAGGGATAGCCTAGCTTCCGCTGCAGATATAAATTTTCATCGGCTACAATTTGGTAAATTTTATTTGGTAATTTTTTTATGAATTTTGTTGGCTTTTGTGCTTTCAATTTCGTTGTTTAATAAAAATGTTATAATAGAAATAATGTGGTTTTTTTTTGCCGCAGCCTGTATAACCACTTAAGAAACAAACCCACATATCTAATATTGTATAATACATGTAAAATAAATGTAAGCTCATCCTTGGCAAATCATTTCCTTCAAAATTTATAAATTAAATAGTCAAAGATTTCAATCTTGTAATATTAAAATATAAATTAATTTGGAATAAAAAAACAAAACAATATAAGTATTAGGTTGTTCAATATGAAATGTCGGATTTTCGTTATTTTACTTTAAACGTTGTTTTTACTTGAATAAAAG
>SAUE01000475.1:0-11872 GCA_009724625.1 Deladenus siricidicola
GCCCGGGATGAATTGCCTTGGGGATGAATTGCCCGGGATGAATTGCCCGGGGATGAATTGCCCGGGGATGAATTGCGCTTTACCCGCATAACGGTTTTATTTCGATATAAGTGTTTCATTTAGATCTAATAGTTTTTTTCAGACGCAGCTTTTATTTCTTGTAAGAGGATTTCCTATTTTTGTCTCGCTTAGATCGACGAAATGAAGTTAAAATGAGAAAGAAATTGCTCAACAATTTAAGAAAGTCAGCAAAAAAAGAAAGAAAGAAATAATGATAAAAAGAAATAAAGAAGATAAGAGAAAGAAAGGATAAAAAGAAAGAAAAAAGTGATAGAGAAAAAGACAGAAAAAAATAAATAAAAAATGATAAACAGAAAGAAAAAAGAGAAAGTCGGCAAAAAAAGAAGGCCGAAAGAAAGAGAATGATAAAAAAAAAGAAAAAAGAGATAGCGAGAAAGAAAAAAATAAAAAGAAAGAAAAAGCAAGCTAATATGCAAAATAAATAAACTTTTTTCTTCTTCTTCCACTTTGTTCTTTCCTTTTGCTTTCTCTTTCGTGGCCTTTTTGGCCAATTTTTTCTTTCTTTTTTGCTGCTTTTGCTGTTGCTTAATGTAGTGGTAGTGGCGGTAATGGTGGTGGTGGTGGTGGTGGTGGTGTTGGGAAAATAAGTAAGAAAAGTTTGATAAAAAATGGAGTAGGCGAAATTTACTCCCATTTTTTTGCCATTAAATGGCTGGCTACTAGCATTGCTTTTGACTTTTTATTTATTTTATTTTTTTGATAACCTTTTCCTTTATGCAAAACACCAAAATGCGAACGAAGGGAAAAGATGAATAAAGAAAGATGGATGGAGAATGAAAAGAGGCATAACAGAGTGAAAGGATGCAAATTTAAACTTTTAATTACAGTATGTATGTATTGGTGTCAAAAATTACTATACTTTTGCAGCATTTTCTTTGCGTTTTGTGCATTTTGCAGAATTTCTCTACAAGGTACCTCGCTCTGCGAGAGAACCTACATAGCTGCTCAGTTGCGTGATGGAAAAAATATCGCGAGCATTCATAGTGGGTGGGGACAAGTAGTAAAATAAACGGACCGAATGGGAAACTACCCCAGACGTAGAGCTTATTCGATTTTTTTCAATACGGTGCGGCTACCTTGATTTTGTCAATACCATTTCGCCGACCGTGATTTTTTAGCAAAATCGCTCAACCCAGCACCATCGAGCTGGATGTAGCGGTGGCGGAATGCGGAAAGAGAGGTGGAGGAGTGGTCCATTTGGACCGAATGGGAATCGAAAACATACTTACAACTTTTAGAAAAGAACTGTCTCGCATTTGAACTTTTTTGTTTGCGCACACACACTTTTTCACGCTTCTCATTAAGAAAAGATCTTCATCATTTCCTTTAAATTTCACTTGGCTTTCTCCTCAAATTCTTCTTTCTAATGTCCAGCGCGGTTCATCCACCAAATATAAAATAAAAATTAGATAAATCTCGGCCAAGTTTCTGTGTGTTTACCGGAAGTCGGCTTTCCGAGTCGTCTTTCCGCACATTACTCGTTACACATATATACACAAAACCAGCTAGTGATATCTCCACTTCCCCCTTGCACACTAGTAGTACATATATTGACTTTTGAGGTTGCGCCGGAAGAGAAGGAAATACAAATCAGATATACTTATAGGCACAGAGATGATGAGAAGAAAAGGAAAATAGAGAAAAAAGAGGAACAGAAAAAAAGAAGAAAACATAGAAAAAAAATAAAGAGAGGAGAGAGAGATGAGAGACATAGAGAGACTGAGAGTGATGGAAAAAAGAGAGGGAGAGAGAGAGAGAGAGAGAGAGAGAGAGAGAGAGAGAGGGGGGAGAGAGAGAGAATTTAGAGAGTGGGAGAGAGAAAGAGGGGAGGAAGAAAACAAGTTAGAAAATGGGGGAAATAGAGAGAGGTAGCGCGAATGAGAAACAGAGATTTTCGAAGATTTTCATCAAGAATAAAAAAAGAATGCCAGCCTAATTGTGAAAAGAATATTTATTTTCATCGGAACTTGTGCGGGTGGTTTAATAAAAAAAAAGTTTTTTTCTCTCCATTTTGTTATGATTTTTGCCCTTTTGCGGGCGAAAAGTATGCAAATTATTCCGCCAAATTTGCAGCTTTTGGCACATTCACATTTTTTGTCTGCTTAAAACTTTATTAATGAACTTTTTTCAGCATAAATTTCACAACAGGACCCCCAACAGGACCCCCATTTCACAACAGGACCCCCTTCACAATTAGGCTGGCATTCTTTTTTTTGTTTTTTTTTAACAGCTGAGTATGTCCCAGGTGTTCGAAAAATGCGTATTTTAATGCCAATTTTTAAAAAATTTCGCGCTTACGCGCGATTTTTTTTATACCGCCGCACCCCCTACAAAAATATTATTGCAACATGTTGTGAAATTTTTTTGTAAATCAATGAGCTTTCTGAAAGCTGTTCAAAAATGGTCTTATTTCCATTTTATGACTATTTTAGAGTAATTTATGGTCATTTTTGGGTGGCGCACCAAATCACGATTTTTCCCAGGGGGTCACGCCGAGCTATGATTCAAACCAATTTATTAACTCTTCTCAATTTATTTTATTTGATGACTTTAGGAAAAACTTCAAAACCTTCATTTTGTCTGTTCATTTTCATTTAAAAAGACATTGATGGCTGGGTAGAGAAAGTGAGAGAGTGAGAGAGAGAGTGAGAGAGAGAGAGAGTGAGTGAGAGAGTGAAAGAGTGAGAGAGAGAGAGAGAGAGAAACAAAATAGAAAAAGAAACAGAGGAGAGAGAGAGAATGAACGCTCTATCACTCGCATTGCATGTAAAATTGGACGGTGTGAGCTGGAATCGAACCCAGCGCCCTCAACGACTAACAGACGTGATAACCCCTACACCACCAGCCTCGCTTATGTGTCACCTTTATTTTCAGTACACATACGTTACAGTACATACACATATCTCATTTCAGTACACACGAGTTACAGTACACACGCGTTACAGTACACATTTTTCGCTGTGTCTAAAGCGCTTCAACAAATGTTCAAAAAAATTTTAAAAAATTTCTTGTAAATTATTTATACCAATTAAATGCATTAAATTGGGTGAGAAAATTGTCGGAAAATTTTTTTCAAAAACAATAAATTCCAATTTTCCCAAGAAAAATTTTCGTAAACATTTTAAAATTTCGCAAAATATTCCAAAATTTTTTTAAATTTTTATAGATAAATTTTCTATATATTTTTAAAATAACTTTTTTCCACATTTATTTTTTGCTTCTTATATACTTTACTCAGTCTATGTTACGCCTGTACGTTTCTGTCCCAACATTTCGAACAAAAAAAAGCACCACATCGTGCGCGAGAGCCGAAAAAGAAAGCAAAATTCTAAATTAATTGCCTTCATTTTCGACTTTTATTTTATTGCGGCATAAAACGTAAAAAAGAAGAAGAGCGTGACAAAATGTGCATCTGCACTATGTCCGTCCACATTCATTCATAATTGTATTTGTAGTGTAGTGGGTGAATATGGCTGTGCAAAAGGGAAGACTGCGATCATCTCGGCCGGCCGGTTGTCTCCCGTCGCAGCTCTTCCCCGCAGCCATTTCTTTGAAACTCGATGATATTCTTTCCAGTTGTTATTACCCACTACATAACTGGGTGAAAGGGAAGTGCGCACACACTACAGTAGCATCTCAACAACTAGTGCTGTAACTTGCCAACTCCGAAAAATGCATCCGTGCATACAGTGTATCCAACACATGTACGTCACAGTACATACACATATCGGATGCAAAACGCATTTTTTTGGATTCGCCCATTTTTCAAGATTTTGGATTTATTTCGGATGCAAAAGGCTTCAAAAAGTTGATCTTAGATGCAAAAAGCCGGAATCAAACGTATCCGGATGCAAATCCGGATGCGTTCGGATCTGCGGATGCATTTTGGATGCAAGTTATAGCACTATCCACAAACACAACGAATGCTGTGGCGCGGCACAGACATGAATGCTGTGGCCCGGGGTCCGTGTGAATGTGTACGGCGCAGCTTTTATTTTCACCATCATTTTTAGCCATTACTTGGGAAATTTATTTGCAATCCGGAACACATTTTACACTGCATTTTGCATGCAAAACACATTTTGCATTTGCCAACTCGAAATGTAGATTTTCGCAGTCAGAAACACGAATATAAAAAATATCTTGGTCGCAGGTTCGATTCCCGCCTTGTAGGATATATGTATTTTTCGTCTCTCTCTCTCTTTTTCTCTCTTTTTCGCTCTCTCTCTCTCCTCTCTCTCTCCTATCTCTCTCTTTCCCTTCTCTCTCCCTCTCTCGCGTCTCTCTCTCGGGTTTAGTTCGTTGCTTGTGCGCGCGGCACATATTTTAATTAAAAATTTTGTAAATTTTAAAAGTTTTGAAAATGTAAACACCGGAAAAGCCTTATCACCGCATAAAAACACATAAACACACACACATAAATTTGTGTATGTATGTGTGTTTATGTGTGTTCATGTGTGTATGTATGTTTTTGGAAGAAGCAAGAAAATTTTGCTTTGATTCCTCACGGGAATTTGTTATGACAAAATATTTTAAACACATTTCGCCACTTTTCTTCATAATCGATGCAAATTTCTTTTTTATTAAATTTTCCTCCAAAAAGTTTTCAAAAATTTTTTGTGCCAATTTTTGGAGCAAAAAAAATGTTTTGAAAATATTTCAAATGCAAATTATGCGCTGACTTTCGCTAAATATTTCTATGCGATTTTTTTGAATTTTTTATTTATACGTGTGGGAGACTTTCATTTTTGTTTGTCTCTCTGTCTTGTTGTCTGTCTCTCTGTTTGACTGTGTGTCTTTCTGTCTGTGTGTCCGTCTGTCTTTTTGTGTTGGTGCTTTCCTCTGGTACGTCTTTCGCATGTCAGTGTGTTTGTGTATTAGCGTGCAAACTGTTTGTCGTTTTTATTATTATAGGTTAATATATAATAATAATAATAATAGTTATTAACGCCATTACTACTACATATATATTTTTTCCATTATTCTTCTAGAATTCCAACCAAAAAACTGAATTTATTTTTTTTGCATTTCAGCTCTTTACAATACACATACATAAACATCATACATACATACACATCATATGTACGTACACATCATATATACATACATACATATACACATCATATACATATATATCATATATACATACATACATACATATATACACAAACACACTTACATACATACACAAGCACACATATACACATACACACCATACTTACATACACACATGCATACATACATAAAGAAAGAAAAGTGGCGAGAGTGAGGAGAGTGCAGAGAAACGAGAGAGCGGAAAGAAAAGCTTAGAAATTTCGACTTTTCTTTTTTTTCTTTTTAAATTTTTTGAAATAAAAAATTTCTTTTTCAAAGAATTTTATTGTTGTTGTTGTTGTTAAATTGACAATTGTATTGTTGTTGTTATTGTTATTTTTGGCGTTGCTATGAACTTTTTGAACCATTTTTAAATTTTTTCGACATTTTTTATTTATTTAAATAATTTATTTATATTTGAATGGTTAAATATACCCTTTTTTGGGAATTTAATTTTTCCAACCATTTCAAAATGAAATAATTTAAATTTGTTTAATTTAATAAAAAGTGGAAATATATGTATATATGTATGTACATAAATACATATATACTTTTGTATATACATATACTTTTGTATAAAATTCTGCAAACATTTCAAATTTGAATTTTGTGTTTATTTGAAAATGTTTTTATTATATTTTTCCCCAAAAAAAATTTCATTTTTTGCTTACTTTTTTGGACATGAAATTCGATACTTTTGAGTTAAAAATTCGAATTTTTTTGCCAAAAAAGACGAAAAAGATGTTTTCAGAGAAATTTTAATATTTTTTTTATTATTTTTACAAATTCAAAGAAAAATTTCCAAATTTAATTTTAAAATTTTGTAATAATTTTGAGTTTTGGACTATTTTTCGCACCAAAAATCAACAATAATACCTCAACCCGACGCGTCTGTTCTCATAATTGGTCATTATCATTTCATTTCAACTACCACCCGCTATCATTTTCATTGCAATTATCACTCTCACTATCCTTTCTCACCCTAACCACAAATCTCCACCACGGTCGTCGTTGTCGTTGAGGCCTCGAATATATGAAGCGATGACGACTCGAAAATGAGAAAACGGACGCGTCGACGGCGGCGGCAAATGCGCACGACGCGGCGGCGGCCGCCGGACGTGTGCACGCACTTCTGCCGCGCCAGCACACAGCGCGTCGGCGGCCGCTTCCACCCCGCGCGTCGGAGGCGAAAGTCGCCGCCACGCGCGCTTTTTTCGCTTCTCGCGCTTATAGGCGCGCACTTTTTGGCGCCTGTGGAGGCGGTAATTTTGTCAGGAGCGCCGGACTCGTTTGCCAGGTTTGGTTTGGTTTTGCCTCGCCCCAGCTCCCTTGTACTTGGCGACGTCGACAGTGTTTCCATTTTTTTAGTTTTTTCTGCCCTTTTATTTGAATGGCCGCGCACATTTAAAAGCTGTAAAGTGGCGCGCCTAGCGGCCTGCCCTTAGCTGGAGAGGACCGACGAGAGCTATCGATTGACATCACAACTTTATCCATTCTTATTATAGCTGTATTGCCAATTCGTTGAAATTTCTCAAAGTTAAAGTCTAATCTTCAACTTCAAGTTGAAAATGAGTGTGAAGTAAGTTGATGTTCAATTTTGAAAAATCCTGCTCAAGACACAACCAATCAATAAAGTTGGGAAATGTGTCGTCAATCTATAGCTCTCGGCATTCCGCTTTCGGGCAGGCCGACCGACAAGCACACCACTCAACGGCTACTCACTTTTAAATGGCGGCGGTCATTCAAATAAATGTGCGGTGAAAAACCACCTTCCGATAAGTATCTAATGTTATTACTTTAATGGAAATTGAAGTTTTATTAAAAATAAGCCTAACCGGTCGTTTGCTTCGTATTCTGTCATCGGATAATGCCCATATAGTATGAGTGCTTCCATATACATATACATATGCACCAGAAAATAAATTTTCAATTTCATCGTAAATATAGTTATTTTGGGCCAAAAAAGTCGCAAATTGTGAATTCAGCACACTCTCTGACATTCAGCACTCCCGATAGTCCAAATACTCATGAAAGTCGAATATTTATGACTATCGCTTTTAACGATCCGAAAATTGCCATAAACGCGGCGCTTTCAGGTATCCGAAATGGGCACAGACCTACGAGAATCAATTGAGCTTCGAGTTCAAGACGAAGTGCGGCGACGCGCTGCTCTTCTACACCGACGACGGCGCCATTCACTCAAACTTCTACGCGCTGTCGCTGGTCGAGGGCCGACTTCAACTCGACTTCAGGTAGTTTTTTCTAGCCGTAATTGACCGCAATTCCATGTTGTAGTGGCTGGGTAGAGAATGAGAGGCATCACTTATCACATGGCGGCGAAAGGTTGGTGTGAGCTGGAATCGAACCGGCGGTCTTCCATTACCGGTAACGGACGTGATATCCACTACACTACCACACCGACATAGCGAATTGTGCCAGGCAACTCACTTCAGGGAACCCCCCAACCACTTTAAAAAAAGATCTATTTTCTGAATTCGGATTCAAAAATTGTTGGATCTGCGATGGATTCATTTCGGATTTGGCAAGTCATAACAGCGTCGATTTCCACACACAGACACACACACGAATGAGGGGGTTTTAGGCTCGGTGACGAGAACGAGGACGGAATTCTGCGGCGGCCGCCCGTGCAAATTCGCGTCGCCAACCTGGTCGTCAACGACAACAAATGGCACAAATTCACGCTATTTCAGGCAGGCGTTTTGCTAATTAATTGGCATAAGCTTGAAATTGGCATAAGCTTGAGTTTGCATAAAAAGTTGCGTTTCAATTCTGCGATTTTGTCACATTTTGCATGGTATTATACATCATTTATTAAAAAATTTTTGTATGCTTATGGTGAAAAATGACACGCCAATTGTTGTGCAAAAAATTATTTGCAGGCGTGGGAGAACGTGAAAATTCAAGTCGACGATACGGTGGTTTTCAAAATATTGAGTCAGCGAAGTTTCGTGTTTGGCAATTTGCGCACAAATTCCGACGTTTTCATCGGCGGACTGCCAAAGGTTTGGCAGATTTGCACATTTTTTATAAAACTTTTGAAATTTGCAGAAAAAAAAATTTTTTGTGTCTATCAATCTCATTTCACACATTTCATTTCGCTTTTATCATCTCACGCTATCATTATATGTATATCATCTTACATACAAATGTATATGTATCATTTTATGTACTTTTATCATCTCACGCTCTATCATTGCATATCATCTAACAAGCTATCATTATGTATAATCTCACGTTGTTATCGTGCATATATATCAGTTTACAAGCTATCATTACTTTTATCATCTCACGCCATCATTATGTATCATCTTACACAATGTCATTTCACTGTTATCATCTTACATTCTATCAATGCTTTATCATCTCACGTTCTATCATTATTTGTCATTTGACTCTATCATTATGTATTATTGGACGTTATCATTACTTTTACCTTCAACGCTATCATTATGTATCATTTTACATATCTCATTTCACTTTTTTCATCTCACGCTATCATTATGTATCACTTCATCCTATCATTACTTTTATTATCTCATGTTATATCATTACTTTTATCATCTCAAGCTTTATCATTATGTATCATCTTTCGCTATCATTACTTTTATCATTCCACCATACATATCATCTTACATATGTCATTTTATGTACTTTTACCATCTCAGTTTCTGTCGTTATGATGTATCACCGGGCAACCTATCATTATATTTATCATATCACGCTATCAATATGTATCATCTCATGTTGCTATCATTACTTTTATCATATCACTTTCTGTCGTTATATAAATATCATTCTGACATTTTGCGGCAAAAATTCAGAAAAAAATGTCTTTTCAAATTCCCGGGGGAAAATTTTTTGATATCGAAAAATTTGGAACAAATTTTTTTGAATAAATTTTTCTTTTTTGCAAATTTGAGAAAGTTAAAAATGCAAAATGTAAATAAAATAAAAGATTTTGTAAAGTATAAAGAAAAAAGAAAAGAAATAATATGTAAATAATTAAGAAATTATTTAAAAAAAATTAAAAATTGTTTTTCAAATTAATATTTACAAAAAATTTAAAAAAAATCTACCAAATTCAAAATACCGTAATAATAACGGTATTTTGGTAGTAACGGTACAGCTACAACAAATGTCAATTCGAATCACAAATGACAATTGTCAATGCCAACAAATGTCAATTTTAAAGATTATATGTATACAAATGACAATTTTCAAAGATTTTATACAAATGACAATTGTCAAAAAATTTATACAAATGACAATTGTCAAAGAATTTATACAAATGACAATTGTGTGATTGGTATGAGTTTTCTTTGACAAGCGTTGTCACGAATTGACAATTTGCAAATTGCAAATTGAATGGGCATTTAGGACGCGAGCGAAATGAGCGGAATGAGCTCGCCGCTGCGTCGGCATGCGCGTCATTTCGCAGGCAGCGTGAAGAATCTACTGTATCGACTGTATCCGCAGGGCGTCAGCTCGCCACAGCTAATCGACTCGGCCGGCACGCGTCAGACCGACGACGACTACTGTGTGGGCGAAAAAGCGTCGGCGGCGTACAGTAATGGGACGAATGTCGGCGGTGGCGGCGCGGCGTCGACCGGCGTAAACTACTGTAAAAACGACGGCCACTGCTACAGTACGAACACGGGACCAAAGTGCGATTGTGGCTTTTCGGATTTTCAGGGACGACAATGTGAGACAAGTACGGTATATTTGAACAGTAGTTTATTGTGTGTGTACGTATCAATCGTTTTTTAATTATTTAATATTAAAAAAATCTACTAAAATTTTCGGAAATTTTTTACATTTTTTCCAATTTTTCTTTTATTTTTTTTATCAGAAAATTTTATAATAAAAATTTTTAATTTTAAAAAATTTTGAAATTCCAAATTGTTGTTAAATCCTCGAAATTTTTACTTCCGCCCAACCGATGACCCGATCGACATTTGCGGACGAAACAATTCTCAATTTATAAAAGAAGTTCCAATTTTTCTCACATAAAGACGTAAAAACGATTTGCCAGCGCGCTCACGCTAGACTTAGCCTGAGCCTTAGACTTTCAACTACAAGAATTGGCCAAGACTTCGGCGACTAGACAAGACTCGTAGTAGGGAGCGTAATCTTTAGGCTTAGCCTGAGGCTTGAGCATGAGCTACCTGAGCTACGAAACTTGGCTAACTGTTCGGCGACTAGCCTTACGTTGATGTTGTCTTGATACTCTTGTGGTTTTCGCCACTTTCACACACGATTTGGACACTTTTATGTAATTTTTGCCAGCAGTGAATGCGAAATTTATTTATTATAAAAAGTTGGAAATTTTTAAAAATTACGCCCTATCCGCTCTATCTTCTCCACGAGCTTCCAGGACTTCCAGGAGAATCTGATATTATCGAAAAAGTGATTGTGAATCTCTAGAAAAATCAATTGCGGAAGTGTCGCTATACGGTAATGAGTGGCTGGGCTACGATCTCACCAACAGCGCCTCGCCGACGAACGTCGACGCTGTCGTCGACTTCGCGGGCGTTTGGTCGCGCCGTGAAACGCTCTCACTTCACTTCAAATCCGCGCACGCCGACGGCCTACTCTTTGTGGCGGGCGACCATCAGGTAGGCAGTCGGCCATCAATACATACCTATGTATATACGTTCATGCATGTGAACATATATGCATACATATGTATGTACATATATATGCACACATATGTGTATGCAGGGGAGGGGTGTCAATGAATTTGAGATTTTGGAAAAAAAATTGGAAAAAAGAAATTTGTCGAAAATTGAAAATTTAACCAATTTTTTTTTAAATTTTTTTTCTGATTTTGTCAAATATTCTCATGAAAATGACAGCTTTTAGCGCTACGAAAAAAAGAAAATAAGAAAAAATCGCAAAATTGGAAAAAAATTATATTGCCACGCCTATTGTACGGTATGGTATGTATACCTATGTATGTGTGTATTTCATACTCCATGTATGTGTGTGTGTGTGTATTTCAAACGAAATTCATTTGAATTTTTCAAATTCAAGTCATTTCAAGTTCATATTAATTTGAAAAAAAATCAAATTCAAAATGAAGCCTCCTCAACGTGAATTTTCGCCGAAAGAGTTGGTTCAAATTAATTTCGAAAAGTTCAACATGAACTGACTTGAATTTCCAATTGATTTTATCGCTTCATTTTCATTTTTTGAAAAAAGAGAGGTGAAACACAGGTGTAAAATATTGCATAAACTAAAGCGTATGAGGTTTTCGGTTTAGAACTACGTTCAACTGTTGTTGGAGCGTGGCGTTCTCATGGCGATTTCGAAGTTGGACGGCTCGGAGAAGCGAATAATTCGCGTCTTCAACAAATCCCTCAAACCGGCGCGCTTCGACGACAACGTCTGGCACCACGTCCGACTGTATCGCGACCTGAGAATGGTATGTACGTGTGTGCGTATGTGTGCTGTTGAGTGTCGAATACATAGCAAACACTAAATACAGTACTATAACTTGCGCATCCACAGATCCGCGCAGATACCGTCGAATGAGAATCTATTCTGCGTATTTGTTGCGGTATTTGCGTGTCGTTTTTGAAAAAAACAAAAAAGTTAGACTTGCGCTCCAGGAACTTCGCGCCCCCGAATTTCGCGCCCCAGAACTTTGCGCCCCACGGAAAATTCTCTGAAAAAA
>SAUE01000475.1:12436-30027 GCA_009724625.1 Deladenus siricidicola
TTTTTAAATTTTAATTTTAATTTCTTTAACATTTTGAATATGTGAAAATAATTTATGATTACAGTAACCTTTGCTACTTGGTTTTTTCTTACTATATATGTACATATCTATTACATATAATTTAGTGTGTGTAATACTGTACTATTTAAATGTACACATGTATATGTATCAAAGTTGGCGGCATTCCGAATTTTTCGCAAATCCCCCCCCCCCCGGCTAGTCGGGAGGAATTTGGAAGTTTTTGCCGAAAAATTAAGCCGTGAAATTTTGGAAAAAAAAAATTTTTTTTATCAAAATCTCCAACTTCCCCTATGGACGTGAACTGTTTTGTTCGAGAAAAAGTGACAAAAAATTGAAAATATTTCATTTTTAAAAATTCCGAAGTTCCGGCTGTTTTATGGCCACCGGCATTCCAAAGCCCGAATTGTTGTTCAATTCCGATAAGTTTGTGTCTTGGAATTCTGAATTCCGTAATTCCAATTTTTTGTTGGATTACCGGAATTACAAATTTGAAATTTCACTTCCGTCCAACCCCTACATTTACATATATATGGTATGTACATGCATATAACGGTAGTAAACTTTTTCGCAAAATAACATTTCCGATTTAATTTTTTAACATTTTTCTTTTCGCATAAATCTATCGTAACGAAAGAGAAGAGAAAGTGTGTGTATGTGTGTGTGTGTGTGTATATATACACATATATCGTGCTACCGTAGTCCGTTTGTTTGTATGTGTATGCGTTTTAGATGCGCTTGAGCGTGGACGATGGATGGTCGGACGAGGTGAAGCAGCTCTCGACCACCATCCAATGGCTCGGCAACAGTTTTGCGTTCGTGGGCGGCGCGCCGATGGGCCGCCTCTACGTGCCAATGCACGCGCATCAGTTTCGCGGCTGCATGAAAAAGGTGACAATTTGCGGCGAAGACAGTAGTATAACTGCAATTTTGGTGACTGCAAATTTCGATAATTTCTGCTTTGTTTAAGTCAACAAAGTTTGCAATATTTAAAAAGAATTGAGTAATGACAATTTGCAAGACGATTGCACTACACATTTTTTTGTCAATTTGCGGCTGCATGAAAAAGGTGACAATTTGCGGCCAAAACAGTGCAAAAGTGATTGCAAATTTTGGACAATTTTTGTTTTGCTTAACCTACAAGTAAATCAGCAAAGTTTGCATTATTTAAAAAAATATTGAATAACGACAATTTGAGAGAAGATTGCACTGCAAATTTGACTAACATATCAGCAATGCAGATTAACGCAGTAAGGACTGACAATTCGCAAAACCAAATTACAATTTGCATGGTAAAAAATTTGATAAACAAACGACAGTAACGCACTCTCCAATGCAGCAGTGCAAATCTCAAACGATTGACAATTTGCGGCGTTCAGGTGAAGTTCACGGTCGACGCCATCCGCTTGGACCTCATCGAGTTGGCCGACCAGGGCTTCGGCAAGTCGGTGGTGCGCACCTCGGGCGACATTTCATTTTCCTGCGCGTCGGGCGGCCACCACGCGCCCGACATTCTCTCCTTCAACTCGGGACAAGAGTTTCTCACACTGCCAAAGTGGAATTCGCTGTCGACGGGAAGTTTGGGTAGACTTTTCTTTCCTTTCATTATTTCGGCTAAAGCGCTTCTTTGAAGATTTCCTCCGCTTGGTCGTTTTGAGGTCCTGGATATAGTATTAAGAAAAAAAATCCCATTCACGGTCTTCACGGATTTGAGGCGAGCACTGTGGCGAATAGAGTGGGGAAATAGTTTTTGCATTGCTTACAAACTCGTTGAAAGCGAAGCGCGCTGGCTCGTCAACGGCCAAGCGCGCTGATAGCAACTAAGCGCGCTGGCTCTTTGACAGTCTAGCACGCTGGCTCGTCAACAGCCAATCGCGCTGGCTCCTCAACAGTCTTCCTCTGACTACACCACTTGAAAATCTCACCTTTTTCATATTTTTCGTTATACGCATTGTATATGGGATGATTAAGTGGATGGGGTGGTTAGGTCAACCATTTCCTCTAACCTCTTGCTTAGATCCGTCTACCTCTCTCTACTTCTCTGCCATCTACTTCTCCGCACTCTCACCCCACCCCACCGCAACGCCCTCCACTGTACCCGCCTCAGGCCATAACCAACTTCCTCCAACTTGGAGAAATTTTCAGCGCTTGAAAAATTACAAAAATTCAAATCAAAAAAGAAAAATTTTTAGGCTTTCAATTTCGCACTTTCGAGTCGGACGGCCTCATACTGTACCACGGCGTGCGCCATTTCGCCAATTTGACGACCGTCGACTATGTGGCGTTCGAGTTGGTGGACGGTCATCTGTTTGTGGTGATCAACCTCGGCTCCGGCCACGTTCGACTTCAGGTTTAGCCAGCCTCCAGTTTTTCGCCTCTTCAGAAATTGCTTAAAAATTTGAAAAATAGCTAATGTAATGAAAAAAATTTATTAGTAAAATGTAAAAATTAAAACGTTTTTCAATTTTTTTTTTCAAAAGAAAAACAATTTGCAATAAATAGCGCAATTTTAATGAATTTTCACGCCAATTTTACGCCATATTTTATTGACTTTTTTGATAAATGTTTATTAATTGAATGAAAGTTTTATTGGTTTGTTTACCAAAAAATTTCTCCACAAATTTCAGACGACCTCAAAACGGGTAGACGAGGGCAACGTCTGGCACAGTGTGACGATGGAGCGCGCAGGACGTACGGGTAAGATTACGGTGGACGCGGTGAAGACCGACTTCTCGACGCCCGGCGTATCCGCCAACTTGATTATCGGTTATTTTATCTACATTTTTTAAATCATTTTTTGGAGTAGGGGATTACTGTTGCTTAGCAATTCGCGCTCACAAACGCGCGCGCAAACAAAATCTGTTTGACGCAGCGGACTAAACCCCTAGCGACTTAAGCTCCCTAAATCCTTAAACCAAACTGTCGCCGAACCGCTCGGCGAAATGTCGAGAGAGGGAAAGCGAAAAAATGTATCGTCCACGGCAGGAATCGAACCTGCGGTCCGCAGCTCAATGGTCAGTCAGTAGCGCGGTGGTATAGCTACGGAGATTATCCACAAGATTTCCAAACTTTCTCTTTCTAACTCGCTATACACATACATGCACACATATTTAATTTTGGGGGAACGACATTTGAGGAATCCGACATTTGCGGATTTCAAAGTTTAACCGACTTTTCGAAGTTTAATCGAAAATATTTTTGGTAATTTCGAATAATCGATTCGATGCAGAATTTCATTCTGAGTCGAATCACGTCTTAAACTTTTTTCTAACTTTGTTCGGAAAAATGATATTATCAAAAAACTAAAAATCATTGAAAATTTTGCTAAAAAATGAAAAATGTTCTGTTTTTTAATAATAAAATTTTCTGAAAAAAAAGATAGAAAGAAGTTTAACATGCTATATGCCATTCGACGCGGAATGAAATTCTGCGCGGCATAGATTATTTAAACTTCTAAAATATTTTCATGTGCCATCAAAAAATTGGTCGAAATCCGCAAATGTCGGTTTCCGCAAATGTCGGTGCGCCATTTAATTTGGTTAACAATGAATGGTTTGGCAATGAATGGTTTGATCAGATTCAAAGACACACTTTGTTTGATGCGTTACCGTAATAAATGTTTTTTTTTTAATTTAAGATGAGCCAATTTACGTCGGCGCCGCGCCCTGGCATCCCGTATTATCGTCAAAGTCTCCGCCACAAAAGCACAAAGCGAATGCCACCGTCGTCGACGACGACGACGTGCACGGTAACGGCAAGAACGGTAGCCGAGGAAAGTTCCAATTTCCGGCCACCGTGTGGACGGCGCAGCTGCGGTTGGGATTTATTGGCTGCTTGAAGAATTTGCGCATAAACGGTAAGCCAATTGTCAAAAGATGGATTTCTCTCTCTCGCTCTCTTTCTCTCTCGCTCCATCTCTCTCTAGCTCGCTTTCTCTCTCGCTCTCTTTATTTCTCTCGCGCTCTCTCTTTCTCGATTCTTTTGCTGAACTATTTCCTTCTTTTGCTTAATTGCTCGTTTACGTTGCTTCACATACTTACCTGGTTGCGACATTACTGCTACCAACAGGACAAGATGTTCGCGATGAGGATCAGTCATTGATATTCGGGCCGGGCTGACCTATGCGGTGGCAGTCTAGAATTGGCACAGACCGACAGTTAAATTTTTTGTTCGCGCTTCCTTGGGGCGAATTGGAAAATTATACCTTTTGGAAGGGGGGGGGTGGGGGGAGGACCAAAAATGTTTCATTCATTAAATTTCGGGGATTGGGGAGATCTCTTCCTTTTGGCAAAATTATATATTTTATAGTTGACCTCAGTGTTTGGCAAAATTTAAAAAAATTTGATGAGGAAAAATTAAAAAAAATTGTTCTGTAAAATGAAAAAATTTCATTTTAAAAAAGATTTTCACACGAAAAAAAATTTTTTTGACGTTTTTCAATAAAAAAATTTTAGGCCAAACACTTGACCTCAACGAAAGTGTTGGCAATTAAAAGAAAAAAATATTGAAGAAACATATCGGGGGGAGCGCGAACGCTAACCCCTCACGCAAAAATTTAGCTGTCGGCCACTCTCAATTCGAGAGCGCCGCACAGGTCAGCCCGGACCGAAAGTGCAATGGCTGAGCCTCGCCGTGAAGATCAAGCCTTGCTGATCGCAGGAATCTTCCAGCCAGGTAAGTTTATGAAACAACGCGAACGCGCAATTAAAGAAAATGCAAAGTGGATCTGCGATAGGTTTCAGTGGACTGCAGAGAAAGATACAAATAGCGCTCTCTCGTTTTTTCCATGTCTCTATAAATATGTTGGGGCACACGGCTTTGGGTTTTCCGGTAATGTGACTCTATCCTTCTTTCCTTTTCCCTTTACTCTCTCTCTCTATTTTTGTCTTTCTCGCACTTTCTCTGTTTCTCCCTCCATCTCTCTCTCCCTCTTTCTTCCAACCTGAAAAAAAGTTTACATTTTTTTAATTAATTTGAACCAGCGGCGGCTTCGAACTTAATTACTTAATTATTTTTGATAAATTTCAGATTTTTAGTTAATTGAAAAGGGATTAGAATCGGATAAAATTTCCCAATAATTAAATACGACGATTTTAAAATGGAAAATTCAAGTTGAACTGCCTTCATTTTGAACTTGAACTTTTTTAATTCATTTTAAAATGTGTGGTACTCCGATTTGAGTCCACCTCTACAGGTGGAGACAATTTCCAAAAAATGTAGGAAGTGTCTCTCTCTCTAACCCCCTCTCTCTATTTCTCTCTTTTTTCTTTTCTCACTCTCTTTCTCTTTCTCCTTTTCTGGCACTATCTATTTCTCACTCCGTTTACATAAATAATCTGATTACAGATATTATTCTTAGTATCAGTTATGGGATACTTTCAGGTATCAACGCTCAAATCGCACGTGCCTTCGAGGAGGAGTTGAGGCGAGAGAGAAACTCGACCATTGCTCTCGCGGCCTCGCCACTCTCTCGTCTCTCCACCACCACTTCAACTTCTACGGGTAGCGGTAGGCGGCGAGGTAATGCCCATTTCTACATATATGTATGTACATATATGTAGATGAATTTTGGACTGTATTTAAATTTAAAAATAATAATATTCAATAAATTTGAGGAATTTCGACGAGTTGTCCGATGAGCGAGGTGGACTTTTGCGCGCAAAACTCCTCGAACCCCTGCCACAACTACGGTCGCTGCACCTCCGTTCAAAACACTTTCAAATGCGATTGCTCAACCACGCTCTACGAGGGCCGAACCTGCTCGAAAAGTGAGGAGTTTTTTGGGGAGAGAAATTTTCTATTTTTATTTTTATATTTTTCATTCATTTTTATTCGTTTTTATTTTTTAATTTATTTTTTATTTCTTAGTAATTTTTTCTTATTTGTTTATTTGTTTATTTATTTTTATCTTTTCCTCTATGTATACATATTTTGCTGATTTTTGTTTCCTTCTCTCACGGTATCGTACGTATCCTTTTTTTCCATTTTCCGATTTTCCGCTTTTTTGGCCTAAAGTTTTCCATTTTCCGAAACTGGACCATCATTTTAAATTTCGCATAAATGGAGCATGTGGTTGGTCTCTAAAAATTTAGTGTTCGGAATCAAAAAATCTAATTGAAAAAAATCTGTATTTTCCGTTTCCATTTTCCTATTTTCCGGTTTTTTTTTTGGCCTAAAATTTTCCGTTTTCTAAACGCGCACACAATAAAAGTTCTTTCCAATTTCCATTTTCCTTTACGTAAATTTGAAATTTTATTTTCCTGCCACCCCTCTTTTTTTTCTTCCCATTAATTCGTCATTAGCATTTCTCAGTCTTGCGAAAAAAAGAAATTCGAATGCGCAGCAGGGCTACGGATTACGAATTACGCGAAAAGTGGTCGTAATTTTGGGTGTAGGTATTTTCGACTTTTTCTTTCCTAGAATTTTATGAAAATTTCCAGAATTTATGAAAAATTTTTTCAAATTCTTCTCTAGGGGGGCCTTTCTTCTTCGAGAAAGTCTTTCTGCGCAATTTCAGAGAGATATTAAAAATTTGTAATAACAAAATCCCACAACTTTTAGAATCAAAAATCGTGTCTTCTCCCCTGAAAAAATTGCCGCACGATTCTTCTGTTCTTGCTTTTGCAGAAATGCTGATCATTATTTCTTCGATATGGCGGTGTGATAGTGTAGGGGTTATCACGTCTGTTACCGGTGATGGAAGACCATCCTTTTGTCATGCGATAAGTGATATGTAGTATTGTCTCTCATTCTCTACCCAGCCATTACAGAGGTCCCGCTTTCGATCACCGGCTGAGCCCCATTCAGTGCGCATACACTACACAGCCATTAGATAGCTTTATTTGCAATCAGATCAATATATATTTTAATCGTATTCTTTTTTAGTTTTTTTCTTATTGTATATTTTTAAAAAAATTTTAAGAAAATCCCACAAGTTTTAGAACCAAAAATCGTGTCTTTTCCCCTGAAATTGCCGCACAATTGGGACGCAAAATCACACCACGCCGCGCTCGACAAAGCGTCTAGCGCGCTGGCGAAAGCGGACGCGGAGGATTTTGCGCTCTTTCGTCTGCCCGTCGGCGCCGCGCTCCATACCGAGGCGGAGGACTTCGCGCTGAAGTTTCGCACCGACGACGACTCGGCGGTGCTCTTCGACACGGCGGCGCCGTACGCGCGCGAGAAGCGCGGCCGCATTCTGCTGATGCTAGCCAACGGCGAACTCGAACTGCACATCACCGTCGGCAACGGCAGCAAATATGTATGTGGGGGAACTTTTTATTTTGTTTTTTTATTTTTTTTCTTTAGTTTTCAAATAAAAGTGAGCGCGGCGCACCATCGGGCGGCCCAATTTTTGCTAGACTTGGCCCGACCGATGGAAGTGCCCGGCACGGCACGGCCCGGCCCCAATTGAACCCGGTTAGACACGCGCGAAAATTTTCAAATTTTTTTGCTATTAAAAGATAATCAAAAAAATTAAAAAATTTGTAAAAGTCAAAAAATAAATATTTTTAAGCGTAAATTTAGTTTTTTTTTCATTTTTAATGAAAATATTTTTGTTACAAAAGGGTATAAATTTTGGAATTTTTTTGAAAATCGGCCCAGAATTTTTTTCCTCTCGACCGATGTAGGTGCCTGGCCCGGCACGACCCACGGACACGACCCAACTGAACCCAATTAGACCCGCGTGAAATTTTTTTGCTATTAAAAAATAATCAAAAAAAAATTAAAAAATTTGTAAAAAATCAAAAAATAAATATTTTTTAAGCGTACATTTAGTTTTAGTTTTTTATTTTTTAACGAAAATATTTTTGTTACGAAAGGGTATAAATTTTGGAATTTTTTGAAAATTGGCTCAACAGCTTAGCCTAAAAAAAAGACGAAAATTCGAAAGGTTCAATTTTTTGAAAATAATTTCTTATAATTCTTTTTTTTTCGGCCCGGCCGGTGTGGGGCGCAGCCTTTCCCGTTCGAGCTGTGCTGATGCAGCCCGGGCAATTGTAGTTGCTGCCCGGCACGTCAAAAATTAAAAAAAAATTTTAAAAAATTGAAAAATATTAAAATGAAAATTTTTCCAGTTTTTCAATTGGGGCCAATCGATGAACGACAATCATTGGCACTTTGTGCAAATTAAGCGTCGCGGCGACAAATTGTCCCTTCACTTTGACGGCAAAATGGAACAAAAAAGTTGGTCGCAATACTACTGTATTTGCTTGATTACCGTATTTGTTATACATATGACCGTATTTGTTGGATTATTGTCTTCATTGGATAGGATGAGTGTCTTCGCTGGATTATTGCCATAACGGTCTTCGATTTATTACTGTATTTGTTGACTTACTGTATGCTCGGAATGAATGTATTCGTTGGATTACTGTATTCATTTTTCATGAAGCGTTCTTGAGTTTTCGTATTTTTGACCGTATTTTTCCGGTTTTAAATTTTCCACGTGCATACCAGGGGTGTTAACATTTACGGTTTACGCTTTACGAAAAATCTTTGCATTAAATGTTTCTNAAAATTTTTCTTTCGCTTTTCGATTTTCGGCGATTTTTTTCTTTCGATTTTCGGAAATTGATTTTTCAAATTTTCTATTTTCGATTTACAATTTACAACAAATAAGACTTTTTTTGGGCAAAAATATACGATTTACGAAATTTCGAGGTTCTGAAAATTTACGGTTTACGATTTACGAAATTGAAAATTTATTTTCGTAGCACCCCTGATATGCATACACATTCATATTAATTTGAGCACTGTACGTTGTGCGGAATTACCGTACATATTTGCTTTATTACTTTTTTCAACTTAGAAATTGTGTCCTCCGACTCGGCGAATATGGGCATCTTCGTGGAGGAGATTTCCGTCGGCCGCGCCATTCGGCCAATCGCCTCGAAGACGAACGGCGAACTGTCGGGTACTGTAGAAAAGAAAAATTTTTTAACAAAAAAAAAGTTGTGTAGAATACTGTTAAACCAAACCAAAAAAATTCAATTTACGTTAATTTTGCAATTAATAATTGCAAATTTGCAGACGAGTCGCGCGAGCGCGCCGCGCTCGACGGCGAATTTATCGCCTTCTACTTCAATCGCTACGACGTTCTCGAGCCGATGCGACGAGTTTTCGCGCTCATTCAGTCACAAAACGTCGACGCCGCCGCGCAACACCAGCACGCGCACCACCGTAACACCGGCGCGGGCGGCGCGAATACGGTAGAAGAGGAGGAGGCGTCGGACGCGGAAGATGAGCGCGACGGGGAGACGAAAACCACACGACCGCACGCGCCATCGCTCACCACCTCGAATACCGTGTCCGTGGAGGCGGTCGGCGGTTTTCTCGCCTACAGTAGACGTCGCGTGCAGGCGGACGCCGGCGGCGTTTACCGTATTTCGCTGAAATTTCGCACACTGGACGCGAACGGACTGCTCTTGCTGATGGTAAATGATGATGAGAGTACTGTAACCGGCGACAACAACAACATTGTTAACAACAACAACAACAACGGTAACAACAATGTGGCAAACTTTGTGTTGGGACGAATTCACGATGATTTTGCGCTAATCGAGTTGGCCAATGGTCGCGTCAAGTACACATACGGTTATAGAAACGGTAGAGTTTTCAATTGCGGTACATACATAAATGTAATTTTGACTAATTACGGTAATTTTTATAAGACGGAAATAACTATAAATGCCACATAGTACAGCTGTACTATGTATCACTATAAATAGTCGTTACGGTTAGCAAACGATAATATTTTGAAACAGTGATAGTTACAGTAATTTTTGGAAAACAGAGCTGTATATACGTGGTAATAGTAATAATGTTGGTAATGGCTACGGTAAGCAAACAGTAATGTCGTGAAATGGCATAGCTACAGTCATTTTTAAGATAGGTAATATGTAATTGCGGTAAATGTTGTAATTTTGGTAGTTACAGTAATTTTTTAACAAACAAATCAGAGAAAAAATTATGTGCATATAATACAGTCGTATACAGTACTTAATTCATAACATAATGTAGAATTTTTTTTAATAATTACGAAAAACCGCCAAAATTTTTGCTATTTCCTACTGTAATTAACAGCAGTAACGGTACGTCAGTTTTAGCCTTCTCACCGAAACGCTACCATTCGCGGGAGTACGGTAAGTCGCGCGAGGAATTCCACGAGGAGTCCGTCACCACTCCACTTACCGTATCCCCTCAAACGCGTCGACTCATACGGTACGACGACTTGCGTTGGCATACGATCGATGTTGTGCAGGACGTGGCGCACAACGGCGCCCACCGTATCTTCGTCGACAACACCACCGTAGTCCTAGCGCCCAGCGATGAGCGCCGCGTGGCGCAAATTCGCGGGCGCGTGTTTGTGGGTGAGTCCGTCACTTCTCCACTTACCGTATCGTGTACTGTACGCGCTGAGTGGAATGTGATTGTAGGCAGCAGGGCTGAGCGGAATTCTGAAATTTCGAATTCCGAATTTTTTGCGCTATTTTTCCCGATGTTTTGCCCGTTTAGTCGGGAAGGCATTCGGAAGTTTTTCCCGAAAAATTAAGCCATGAGCTTTTCGAAAAATTATCGTTTCCATCTTTGCCGTAGACATTTCTTTTTTTCTCAAAAAAAATTTTTTTTTAATTATGTAAGCCAAAAAAACATAAAATTGGAAAAATTTTAATATTTGAAGATTCCGAAAAATTCCAAAATTTTGAAATTTTTTAGCCTTGAAATTTCGCATTCCGAATTTGAAATTTTTATTTTCGCCCAACCCTAGCGGGGCCTCGCCTGGTGACTACTTCTTGCCAAAATCATATGCCAATTTTCGAGATTTTTTCCGTGTAGTTTTGGGGGAATTTTCAAAAATTTTTTCGAGTCCTTTTTTTCAGAGGAGAGGGGACGGGGATTTTCAATTTTTTGTCTTTTTGCTTACACACTTTTTAGCAATAATAAAAGCTTGCAAAATGACGAAATATTCGGAACTCGGATTTCCAATGCTCAAAAAAAATTTTTTTTGAATTGCGCAAACGCAAAGATATTGATGCATCTGACCGCCCTCAGAGATCAAGCAATGTGAGAGAGGTTGGAGATAATCGAAGGCCTGATTCAACAATTTCAACAAAAATTTAATTTTATTATTAAAAATTTTTGATGAAAAACTTTTATTTTTATAAAAAAGGTGATTCGACGAATACGATAACTTGAACCTGAGAATACTGTAAGCACAAAGGTACCTTATAACATACAGTATGCTGTTTCTCAGGCGGCCTGCCGGCAAATTTCACGCGCTTCGCAGCGTCGGTGGCGGCGGCGGCGGCGACGCACACGCAATTACCGCGCGCGTTGCGCCATGTTCACGGCCTACGCGGCTGCTTCTCCAATTTGAAGTTGGGCCGCGCTCATTTGAATTTGTGGCGCGAAAGCGACTTCAAGTTTCGCGTCGCCAACAACTGCACGGGTGGGTGCACAACAATTTTTTGAAATAATTGACGCGGAGACAGAGGCGGAGGCGATTTGTATAAATCATGCCCCCTCCCCGAGGCAAAGGCGGAAAGAATTTTTTTTTTCTTCCGACCCCCGTGTTTACCCCTTTTCAAAAAAACTCAAAATGAACTTGAAAAAAATAAATTAAAAAACATTTTTTTAAATAAACAAGAGTTCATTTGAAAAAAATTCAAGTTCAAAATGAAGTCATTTCAAACTGAACTTTTTTCGAAATTAATTTCAACCAGTCAGCGGTTTCCAATTTAGTCATTTTTATTTATTTTTTTAATGTTATGTTTTTGGTTTCTTCAATTTTGTCAAAAATACTAAAAAAATGAAATTAAACAATTCGAAGTTATGAAGTTATTGGGTCGTCTCATAACGACGCAAAAAAATGGGAGCTCTCCACAGCTGAGATCGAAGCGAGCAAGGCGGGGCACCCCGATACGGCACTCCTAAGCTGCCACCATACACGGTGTACCGTAGTAGACCGTCCGATGTATAGCACGAGGCAGATTTATCGCAGCTGTAAGAGTTGCCCACTGTCCTCTCTAGCGTCTTCAGCACATCCTATGGTCCCGTGGTGTGGGGACCGCTCCACGAGTAGTGGTGACTTGCGCCCGCTTATATAGCCCAGCTCCGCGCATTCTCAGTTCACAAATAGGTTTCAACGGACGTCAGACGATGAGATGGCTACACACTCTCTTGCTTTCCCTCTCCTTGTCACGTGCATTTCTTCCGCGATTTTTGAGCATTTTTAAATGTTTTTTTATTTTTTCAGTGCAATATTTCACGAAAAATGACTGAAAACATTTTATAGTCCAAGAAAAAATTCAAAAGGAAAAAAGGTAAAAAACAATTTATACGGTCATATATTCTCACTCCACTATGTAATGGAAATCCATTTGGTTACGATATTTTTGGGCAAAAAATAGAAAAAAATGGGAGCTCTCCACAGATGAGTTCGGGGCGAGCAAGCCGGGGCCCCTATAAGGCACTCAGAGTGTGTACCATCCTCGGTCTCGGTCCACCGCGGTAGACCGCCTAAGGCATGGCATTGAGCTTTATTTGTTGCAGCTGTAAGAGATGCACGTCACAGTCCTCTCAGCTCTTCTGCTCATCTATGTCCCTTGGCGTGGGGACCGCTCCACAATTGGTGAAGACTTGCGCCCGCTTATATAGCCCAGCTTCACGGATTCTTAATTCCCGGATAGGTTTCAGCACATGTCAGACAACGAGACGGCTGCACACTCCCTCGCTTGAATTCCGCATCTCTCTCCTTTTATTGCGCCTTTGCATTTTCTTCCACAATTTTATAATTTCTATATCTTTATTAATTGGTAGTGGTAATGTTTTTTCAGTGTTTTCATTTCAATGGAATATTTTACGAAAAAATGACTGAAAACATGATTCATGAAAAAATTCAACATAAAAAAAGGTAAAGAACCACTGTTGGTTAATCTACGTAAAATGTATTCTTCTAAGTCCACTATGTAATGGAAATCCACTTGGTCCATTTCCATTGGAAATCCATTTCATATAATGCACGTGTTACGATATTTTTGGGCAAAAAATTGAAAAAAATGGGAGCTCTCCACAGATGAGTTCGGAGCGAGCAAGCCGGGGCCCCTATATGGCACTCCTAGGGTGTACCACCCTCCGTCTCGGTCCACCGAGGTAGACCGCCTAAGGCATGGTACTGAGATTTATTATTGCAGCTGTAAGAGATGCCCGTCACAGTCCTCTCCAGCTCCTCTGCTCATCTATATCCCTTGGTGTGGGGACCGCTCCACGAACGACAAGGACTTGCGCCAGCTTATATAGCCCAACTCCGCGCATTCTCAATTCACAGATAGGTTTCAACGGTCGTCAGATGACGAGATGGCTACACACTCTCTCGCTTAGAATTCGCAAAATGCACAAAAATGTGTGAAAGAAAATGCACACGCAAAGGCGCAATAGAAAGAGGGAGATGCGAAATTCAAGCGAGGGAGTGAACAACCTTCTCGTTGTCTGACGTGCGCTGAAACCTATCTCCGATCTCATCTGTGTAGAGCTCCCATTTTTTTGCATCATTACGAGACGACCGAACAATTTCGAATTGTTTAATTTCATTTTTTTAGTACTTTCGTCGAAATTGAAGAAAAAATTTTTTGAAACAATACAAGGCTGCGAAACTCAAAAAACGCAAAAAAATACTTTTCAATTTGCGTGGAAAATTTTTTTCCACATTTCTCATAAATTTATGTGAAAATTTTTTTGCAGGTCCATCGGAGCGCTGCAGCGCGTCAAGCTGCGCGAACGGCGGCGCCTGCCGCCAGGGCTGGAAGTCGATCGCCTGCGATTGTTCAGCGACGACGTTCGCCGGCAAAAGTTGTCACGAAGGTACTGTACCACTATTTTCTACTGTATTTGTACAATGTTTTTTGAATTTTTTTCTTTGCGATTACTCGGAAAATGTTAAAATTAAGAATCATAAGGTATTATAATTATTATTATATACGTGAATCGTAGATGTTAGCACTTTCGGTGTGTAGTAAAGTTTATAAAAAAGTTTATAAACAACGCAATACACATAGAAATTATAGAATTTTCACAAGAAAAATTGAATTTTTATTTTTTACGAATTACCGTACTGACGGAATTACAGTAGCGACAACGTATTTCTTCGACGGTCGCAGCGCTTCCGTCTTCTACGAATATCAAACGTCGCCGCCGCCGGTCATCGCCGCGCGCCGCAAGCCCCACCACGACCACGACGACGATGACGACGATGACGCGACTTTGGCGCGCGAGGGCCTCAGCGCGCCCAGCACAACCGCCGACCAGTTTGTGCTGGCGTTTCAGTCGCTCAACTCGAACGGCGTGCTGCTGTCGGTGCAGTGCGCGGTGAACGACGACTATTTGACGCTGTTTTTGGTGAGCAAAAGCGACAAAACATTTATTTTTTAATACTGTAATGGATGCTATGGGGAGGTGGAATTTTTGGTATTTCGTGTACTATCATGTGTACCATTACGGGCAATATTCAACGATATAATATTTTATTGACCACTGGCAAAATAACGACAATCCGAGTTCAGCCCCCCTCCCCCCCCCCCCTTGGAGGTACCCATATGGCCAAGAGTATACAAGTTTTTGTAATGTTCCTAACACTCAATGTATTCATTTGCTTATTCATACACATGCTTCTGCCTCTGCCTATGCGATCATTTACGTCTCTAATCTACATATTTGTCTTTTTTGCTGTTGAAACATCGCCCGACCACTGTGCAGGCTAACAAAATCACTTTCACTTTTAATTCCAATCCAAATTCTGATTTTTTTTTTCAAGTTTACATCAGTGTTTTCCCATTTCGGTTCAAATGAAATTCATTTCAAATTTCAAATTCAAATCGCTAATGCAAATTAATTTGAGAAAAATTCAAATTCATAATGAAATCAGTTCAACTGCAGTTTTCCAATTTTAAAATCGTCGTAGTTGTTGACTTTGAAACTTTATCTGCTTCAAATCTCCTTTAAATTAACTAAAATTATAAAATTTATCAAAAATAATTCTGTAAATTCATTTGTTCAAATTAATTTTGAAAAGTTCAAGTTGAACTGGCTTCATTTTGAACTTTTTTCAAATTGATTTGAACTAGTGACTTGAACATTTTTCAAGTTCATTTTGTCGGTTCATTTTCATTTTTTTGAGAAAAGGTAGAACAGTGGTTTACATTAGACAGCGCTTACCCCATTCGGGGATTGGAGTCGCTTTGACGCTAGCAGGATCAAAAACAGGATCAAGTCCAACAGTTCAACCCTGCCGTTTGCTTGCCTTCATATTCATAATATGTATAATTTTATTAAATGATCTACGCACTTCGCTACTCTGCAACCAAAACCATGGGGGAGGGGAATAGAACACAGGCAACGACGGGAAAGCACTGAACTCGGTGTGTCTAACAAGCGTCTTATTATTAAAGATTTCATTCATGTGTTGGCTAATATTCTTGTAGGGCGGCGGCTACGTGCAGGTGCGCTACAACCTCGGCAGCGGCGACCACCACCTCGGCTGCTTCGACGTGTTCGTCAACGACGGCCGCCGCCACGTCGTCAAGCTGTGGCGACGGCGCGCGAACGTGACGCTAGCGCTCGACGACCACATGCCCATCAAATACGCGCCAACAAGTGTGCTTTTTGTTACAATATGTATTTACATACTTTTTTCTGCAAAAAATTCAAAAAAAAAATTCAAAAATGTGTCTGTGTTGGAGAGATGAAAAGAGAGAGAGAGATACCGTAGATACGGTGGTGATACGGTAATAGTACTAGGTCAGATTAATAGGTTTGAAACGCTTCAGACCAAAACGAACTTTTCACGCTCAACTCGCAATGGCGAATAATTGTGGGCGCGTCGTTTAACGTCCTCCACACCTCGACCATCTATGCACCGCCGCCGCCGCCGACGCGCTCGCATCGCGACGCGGTCGCGCGAGAGCATCAGCGCTCACCGCACAATCACGTCACGCATCGCGTCTACGACGAGTTCGTCGGCAACATTTCCGGCGTCAACTTCAACCGATTGCAGATTCTCGATCTCTATGCCGCCGGTTGGTCTTCGTTTTTTTTGGAAGGGGGGAAGAGGGATGTGGCGAAATAAATAAAAAAATCGCTTTGTGGACGAATTATTTGGTTGGCAAAACGTAAACAAATCGTTTGGCGCGAATCGATTAAAATTTTCAAATTATATAAATTTTCGTACAAGCGCAATTGCATAGACAATGCCACCGAAAACATTGAGAGAAACAGAGAAAGAGAAATTGCAAAATGCACAAAAACGGGGAAGGAAAAAGGAGAGAGATGCGAAATTCAAGCGAGAGAGTGTGCAGCCGTCTCGTTGTCTGACATGTGCTGAAACCTATCCGGGAATTAAGAATCCGTGAAGCTGGGCTATATAAGCGGGCGCAAGTCTTCCACCAATCGTGGAGCGGTCCCCACACCAAGGGACATAGATGAGCAGAGGAGCTGAGAGGACTGTGACGGGCATCTCTTACAGCTGCAACAAATAAAGCTCAATGCCATGCCTTAGGCGGTCTACCGCGGTGGACCGAGACCGAGGATGGTACACACTCTGAGTGCCTTATAGGGGCCCCGGCTTGCTCGCCCCGAACTCATCTGTGGAGAGCTCCCATTTTTTTCTATTTTTTGCCCAAAAATATCGTAACACGTGCATTATATGAAATGGATTTCCAATGGAAATGGACCAATTGGATTTCCATTACATAGTGGACTTAGAACACATTTTACGTAGATTAATCAACAGTGGTTCTTTACGTTTTCTTATGTTGAATTTTTTCTTGACCTATGAAATGTTTTTAATCATGTTTTCAGTCATTTTTACGTAAAATATTCCACTGAAATGAAAACACTGAAAAAACATTACCATTACCAATTAATAAAGAAATTAAAAATGCTCAAAATTTGTGGAAAATGTTCACGCAAAATGTGTACATAGAAGAAAATACACGAAAGCGCAACAGAAGGAGAATTCTAGCGAGAGTGTGCAGCCGTCTCGTTGTCTAGCGTGCAGTAAAACCTATCTGGGAGTTAAGAATCCGTGAAGCTGGGCTATATAAGCAGGCGCAGTCCTTGTCATTCGTGGAGTGGTCCCCACATCACGGGACATAGATGAGCAGAGGAGCTAGAGAGGACTGTGACGGGCATCTCTTACAGCTGCAGCAAATAAAGCTCAATGCCATGCCTTAGGCGGTCTACCGCGGTGGACCGAGACCGAGGATGGTACAAACTATGAGTGCCTTATAGGGGCCCCGGCTTGCTCGCTCCGAACTCATCTGTGGAGAGCTCCCATTTTTTTCAATTTTTTATACTAAAAAATATCGTAAATGGGGAGTTCAATATATGTACATATGTACTCTTTAACCTCATGGATATGCGGATTCTTCTCGGATTTGACAGCTTACACGGCAGTGCTGGCCAGGAACTAGGTAGGATTTGATGGTGTCGTGCACATCGGAAAAAATAATCTGAATAATATGAAGAATGACCATTGGGAATTAGCTCGTTAAATAATGATGTGTTGGGGGGGGGGGGGG
>SAUE01000476.1:31651-44268 GCA_009724625.1 Deladenus siricidicola
ATTCGGCAAAAAATTGAAAAAAGATTGGAAAATGGAAGTAAAAAATAAAATAAATAATCTTTTTGACTTTCTTTTTGAATCACAAAATTTATGTTTGCTGACCTTGGGAAACGAAAAGAAATAAAATTAAAAATTGAAAAAAAGTAAAATAAAAAAACGTAAAATAAAAAGAGATGACAGCGAAAAATAATTCTAACCCTTGTTAAAACACCGTAGTTGTCTGAATTACGACCAAAAATGTTTACTTTATTTCTCTAAAAAAATACGCATTTTTTGGACAAAAATTATGGTATAATCTAGGAAAAACAAACATTTTATAAATATTTGTTGAGAAACATTTAAAAAATTTTTTGATTTTCGTCCGCAAAATATAACACGTAAAAAGTTATTCAATTTAATTTTTGGGGTTTTCTCGACTGATGACGTAAACTTCCATCAAGTTCAAAACGCACAAATGTGGTTCGGATAAGAGTTAATACTATTGAATTTGCGTTTAACAATAAGTTGAATTTGCGATGAATATGTACATAGTGTACATACGTGTTGCTGGGAAAGGGGCCAGAAAAAAAGTAGATAGGATTGATGAAAAAATTTGTTCCAAATCAAAAAGTTGGAAATTTTACAAATTTCCGTAATAAAATAAAAAAGTGAATTTCCTACAATTTTGAACGAGAGTACTTGCTGTGTTTGCATAATTGTGTATATGCGCAATAACTATACATAAATTATGCACATATTCAATGTGTTTACGGCTTTCGGCTTTGTTTGTTGAGCGAATCTGTTTGTGGCTTCTCACAAACAAAATTCTTTGCTTTTTCTCATTTCTAAAAAATGCTTCCTCACTGTTTTTTCTCACTCATTTGATGCTCTCTTTCTCTTTGCACTTTTTCATTTAATTCTTTATCATTCTTTTTTTGTCATTCAGAGTACATACATATGTATTTCGTTCACCTTTTCCCCCTTTAGCTAACCTTCTTTCTCTGCGACTCTCTCGCTCTTTTTTTTACCATTTTCTCGCTCTTTTTCCCTGCGCGCTACACTTTTGCTTTGTTTAGTTGTGACAATAAAGCGTAAAAGAAGTGTAGATAGAAAAACAACAAAACGCAAAATGAATAATATTTTACTGAATAAATTAGCAAATGAAAATTAAAACGAAATTGTTTTCAGTTTTCGTAAACAACTTTTAAAATGATTGAAGCAATTTTTACAAAAAAAATTCTACTAATTTTTCGACTAATTTTTTAAATACTTACAAAAATGTTGTACATTTTTTGCTTTTTGAATATTTAAAAATAATAAAATTTTATTTTGTAATGAAATATTTTTAACGTTTAATTTAAAATTTTCACTTATATAATTTTTCAAACATTTTCAAAATTGATTTATCATTATCTACTTTTTTTCAATTGGTAAAAATAATCCACGCAAATTGTTTGATTATCGAAATGAATATTGTGACGTATTTACAAATTTTTTTTACGAAATCACAAATAAATAAATCATTGGAGAAATTTTAGATCACGACAAAAATAATAGAAAATAATCATTAAAAACGTATTCAACATTTTTCTATAATATTTCCCCTACGAATAATACATATGTATAATTCATATGTACATATATTGTTCGGCGGGGAAATAAAAAAATTGTAACTGTATGTATGAGTTACTATCGCACATCTACAATATCTCTTACGACAATAAGTAAGAACCAATTCTACCGCTTCAGTAAATTTACTATAAATAGAATGACAAAAATAAGAGTAATATTTTACAATAAAAGAATTCCAAGAAAAACAATGAAATTCGACAAAAGACTAAAAAATCGAAAAAAAAACAATGAGAAAAAATCGATTACAAAATTTTGGAAGAAAATCGTAAATTTTTGTAAATAATGAAAGAAAATTAATTCGTAAAATTTATTATTTTTTGTTATCGTCAAATTTTCCAATTTTCACAGTTAAATTATAAAATTTTTTTTTTCATATTTTATCGTCAAAATATTGAAAAGAAATTTTGATAAAAATTTCGAATTTGAATTATTATTGAAAATTAAAAAATGGAAATAATATTTTCGAAGACGCCATCACGTCTCGACTTTGGTCGTTTTTTACCTTTTTGATACTTTTTGATAATTTTGGAGCGATATAATTTCCTCAAAATTAAGCAAAAACTATCTCTGGTTAAACTAAAAAATAAATGCTGATATTTATTTTTCCGTTTTTTGCCTTTGAAAAAATAACACGCTGTTGCCGAAATTCAAATGAGTTGGGAAAAGAGGGGGGGGGGCAATTTTTTGGAAAAGTTTGAATTGGAAACGATAAGAAATACGACGAGATCTTGGAGAAAGAAAGAGTGATACGGGTAGTATAGAAAGAGGAAGAGAAGAAAAAGAGAAGCGAAAGATAAATATGAAGACATAAGTAGAGCGAGCGAGAAAAAGCGAGAAGGAGTTAGTGAGAGAGAGAAGGAGAAAAAAAGAAAGAAAGAGAGAGAGAAAGAGATATAAAGGGAGAAGCGAGGGAAAAAAGAATTCCGTCGATTCTGATCATTCTGATTCTGATCTAACTGCCAGTGTCAAAAAAACAACAAAAAACGGCAATGCGCGCTCCATAAAAATAACATTTTTTCCTTAATCTCCTTTACATTTTTTACATATTTCACACTCATACTAGATTTGCACTGTAATTTCGAACATAATATTGAAATGTGAAACAAAATTAATTTTCGGTTTTCCGACTTTCGGAAATCCGCATGACCAGAGTGTGCCGTTTTTAGGAGGAAAGTGCAGTCATAAATCACCAAAATACGTATAATATGTATGCACAATAATAATATTTTTTGGCCTTTTTGACTAAATTTTTGACAAAGAAAAGCTAAATAAAAAATTGGACAAAATGCCAAGAATTTTTAGGGCTTTTTTTCTAAGAAAACTTTTGCAGAAACGCTTTCAGTGAGCTTTTTTCTATCTTTTCTGAAACATTTTCAATGAAAAATGGACATAAATTTTCGAAAATTCCGATAATTTTTCGAAATTTCAGAGAATTATTTTCGCCAAAAAAGCGGAAATTCACGGGGCTTAAAATTCTTCTTTTTCCACAAATTCATTGATCAGCTGTGGCGGTCAGCTGCGCCCTGTGCTCTTTCTATTTTTGCTGTGTGCTTTGGTGGTAAAATGTTCGTTTTGCGTCATCAAACCATTTCGCGCTAAGATCAGTTCAATGTGCCTGGCTACCGCTACCGCAGTTGATACTGTTGAACAGAGTTACGATAAAGAAATACATTTTTCAAATTTTTTTGATTTTTTGCTGTAATATCGGAACTCGTTCTTTAACAATATTGTAAAATAAGGATGTTACAGATAACAAATTACATTACTGGCATTGAAAAATAAATATTCAGAAAACGATATTCATGAAACAATAAATATGTATGTATGCCACAAATACATAAATAAGTTTTGGTGTAAGTTTCGCACTACCGTAACTTCACATAATTTATTTTTGCCTTGAACGTGTATGTAATAATGGGTTGTTTTGGTCATAGATCTGGTGCGATTAAACTCATTCGAGAGAGTTTCTTAAACATTTTTAAACGGCATATTCTACATATATAGTATGTATGTATATAATTATGCAATTTGTAAAATGATAAATGAATAAGTGAAATTTGTATAAAAATGTAAAAACACAAAAATTGCAGTAAATTGATGAAAAGTGAATAAGAAAGAAAAATAATAACAGAAGCTATGCGTGTCATTTCGTTTCCTTTTCTAGAACTTTCCATTTTCATTGCTCTAATTTTTACTTTTATTTCCTCCGCAAAAACTTTGCTTTCTCAAAAAGTGACGCTGTTTCTCGTTCATGATATCTAAACTTCTCCAATCTTTTCTTTCTGTCTCTATCTATCCTTTTTCGTATGTATTATACATATGTCTTCTCATTGTCAGTCTCTATCACTGTGTCGGTGCTGTCTGTCTTTTTCTCTACCTATCTCTTTCCATATGCGCCTTCTTGGCTGTAGTCTTTTCGTACACGCAAATCTCTAATTTTCCTCTCACTCACTGTCTCACTGTCTGCTATTCCCTAACATTTCGCATATATACTTTTTTCTGCCGTTTTCTATCTCTCTCTTTCTTTTGCACTCTCTAGTATATCCCAATCTCTCATTTATTTTTAATATGTATGTTTATTTCTTTTTGTCGCAATCACTCAATTTTCGTACTTATTTTTATGTGTTTCTTTCTCACATTGTAAAATGACCATGGATTAGAGATTTTACAAAGAACACGCTCAACGATTGACCCGTCACGATTTAAAGGCGAAAACAAATTGAAATTTTGCAGAAAAACAAATAATCCGCGGGATTTTGAAAGAGAATGAACTAAAAACAAAAGAAAGAAAGCAAAGAACATTCGCGAATATTCTTTGCTTTTGTGCAGAAATAAGGAATACTTATAAAATTGAAGAAAACTCTTTGGGAAATGAAGAGAGCCGGGGGGAGACGATAGAGACATTTGTTTTAGACAAAAACCATAAAAAGTCGAAAACAATCCACGAAAAAGAAGTAGCTGATGAAAGAGAGAATATCAAGCAAAAAATAATGAAAAAAGTCGAAAAAATTTCTTTCAAAATAATCAATTTATTAATTGAATAGTTGCATAAAAAATAACATGTAAATCTAATCTACCCTTTCCAGGGTTTAAATAATTTATGTGAAGCCTGAGCTTATGAGATCATTCATCACGGGAGCTTTAAGCTTAACCTGAGTCTTAAGTAAATAGGCAAGTCTTTAGCCGGTTTACGTAGTTTACCGGATCCAAATTTGAAACACACCCATGGATCATTTTGGAAGAAACGCGGCAGCACCGGAAAAGCAAATACAACGAAAGTAAAATTTTTGTCAAAAATCTGACGGATATTTTTAAGTTTCGAAAAGATTTTTGCGTTTTTCGCAAAGAAAAGTTAATAAAGAAAAGCTAATTATCGTAGCTCGAAATATTCAATTGTTTTTGTGTTTTTGTATATGGTCTGTCAATCGAAGAAATTGAAGTTAAACAACAAAAAAAAACAATTATCGAGTTTGGCCAAAAAATTCCTAAAATTTCTAAAAATACATAATACATATTTTGTAAAAAGTTGTTTTTCTCATAAGGCAATTCTCGCATCTTTCTTAAATGTGAAAAATAAAAAAACAAATTCAAATCATTTAATGTATTCCAATTTATTTTTGCGTATATTTGTGGTGAGATGACGAAATTACGAGAGAGAGAGAGAGAAAAAGAAAGAAAGAAAATCCATTTATTTCATCATTCAACGGTGCTTTATTTATCTCAAAATCTCATATACATACAATTTTTGTAGTGTGATCTCATTCTTTGAGCGGATGAATCCGAAATCTCTTCAACAGTAAAAGTTGTGTGTGTAAATGAAAATTTCAATGAGAAGATCATGCATCACTCTTTCTCGTTTACATATTCGTTGTTCATGCATATATGTACATACATATACACAGCTTTGCTTCCTTTCTTCTTTTCTTTCTATCTGATATTCTTCCTAGCAACATCTGTGGACTTGAAAATCACTCTCGCACACACACACGGAGAGAAATGCGTGATCTCATCAACACAAAAGAAAATGAGAATTTTTGCAAATGAGGTGAGCGAATATTTGAATATTTATTTACGCAGATGGCATAAAAATAAAAATTTAATATTTTATTTTGGAATTTGAGTTCCGTATTCATACATATATTCGTACATACATACATATATGCAATTTTCCAACCTACTCAAATAAACTTTCTGCAAATCTCCCAGTTTTTCATGCTCAGTGTTTCTTGTTCTTTCTGGACAGGAACGATCATTATACTGAGCTTCACAAGAAATGACAATAAACTGTACAATGTTTATGTAATTCAATTTTGAAAATACATAGAAAACATCAGCCATTTACAGCTAAAAGTGAGCCATTTTTGTCTTCATAAAACAAAATTGTGACTTGTGTTTTTGTGTGGTCTCTGTTTTTCTGACGAAATTTCGCTTAAAGTGCATACATATCCAATGCAGAATTGAAAGGGCTATAAAATTTTCTTATTTTCGTCTAATAAATACAAATTATATAAGACAAATCGCAAAAAAAAAACAACTATGTAAACACTTTCAAAATATTACCAAATATGTATTATACATATTATTGTAAAACTTAAATTGTGAAGATTTGTTCAAAAAATAAAAGAATTTAAATTAAATTATGAAAGTAGAAAAAATATTTTTTGTTAAAAACATAAAAAATCAAAATACGAAATTTGTATGAGTTATGCGGCCACCATTTTGAATATTTTATAATGGAAAGTTCCGTCTTTGGCATACAAATACATATGTAAAAATAATTGATTATAATCGTGCGAGAATATTTCCAAAAAAGCACTAACAATTTTTTTACATACATAACAGGGGTGGGCCGCAAATAAATTTCATTTGCGAAAATCGCAAATCGCAAATTTTTGCCCAAAAAAGCCGCAAAAACCGCAAATTGCAAACCGCAAATATTTTTATAAAAAATTTTTTTGTAAAAAAATTTTACAAAAAAATCGTATCGTTTATTGATATCTTTTTTTCAAAATTTGCGAAAAATTGGCCAATTTTTCGCAAATCGCAAATCGCAAATTTTTGCTCAAAAAAGCCGCAAAACCGCAAATCGCAAATTTCACCACCCCTGATACATAATAGCAAAATAAATTATTCGACAAACACATACTGTAAGTATACTTACATAGCGATTCCATTAAGTAATAATAACAAAACAAAAAACAATTTGATTTAAACAAAACACTTGTTCAATAATGCAAAATGAAACAACAAATGAACGAATATTCAAAAATCTCTTCCTATATATATATTCCATAGATCCTGGTTTTAGGAATTTCCGCTTTCGAATGTTTGTGAAGTGCATGGCGAATAAGCGATACATGCTTGTTAGGACGACCACTGATTCAAGCCAGTATTGGAGGGAGGTTCTGAGAAAAATTATTAATGAACATTGAAACATTAAACAATTCAAAGAAGACAGTTACTACCTGAAGGACCTTCACTACTTGCTATGTGTATGAAGGTGCTACTCGGGTTTTCAACATTTTCGAAACCCAGCTGTTCAGTGTAGCGTCAGTGTAATGTCATTGGTGAGATAAAATTGTATCAGGATAGGAATACGTATGCAGATGAGATTAAGATCAGAGATAGGATGACACTCTCCAATTATGGTCTCGGAGTTGCATGATACTGTATATTCATGCATGAAGATAAATAAAGGATTTTTTCTGTATTCAATTTTTTTAAATTTTTATTTACATATTTAACAAGACAATTAATCAACAATATAATCACCATTGTTAGCAAAGTTAACAACTGTTGGGCAGGTCAAAAGTCGAAATAAGCGCTGAAATCACATCATCCATCCATTTTAACAAAAGATTTCTTGGACAAGAAATGTTTGAATGGTCGGAATAAATGATAGTCAAAAGGGGCAAGGTCCGGAGAGTAGGGTGGATGGGCAACCGGATCCCAACCGAGTTCCATCAGCTTTTTCTGTGTCTCCAAACCGATACGTGGTTGAACATTGTCGTGCAGAAGGTGGACGGTAGTTTTTCTAGGCCGCTTTTTCATCCAAAATGGAATGTCGTCCGTCATGAGGTCGATATTCAATTTCATCTATCCTTCGTCAAAGCGTTTGTACCAATTGCGAACTGTGCAATCAATAGTAGTGCATTCACCAAATGCAGCGTTAACGTTTCGAGCCACATTGCCAGCCGGAGTGTCATTATGACGCTCGTAGAGAAAAATCGCTCGAAGATGATCACTATTAACTTCAGCTCTAGTTGCCATCAGAGGAAATGAGAAGCGCTTATACATACGTTTATCCTTGTATGTATATCCTTTATAGTTCCAGAACATTCTGGAGTTATTAGCCCGGTTTTATTCGAGAGAAAAAATTTAAATCGTACATAAATAGAAAAAACATACATATAATATAGAAAAAATAGAAAAAAAACTACCCTATTATGTATGTATCACATTCACTTCACATACATATACATACACATACATGACGATACATGGCGATAATTTTGTAGCGGTTGTTAAGATTAAGATTGTGATAGACGATAATTTTGTATTAATTCCTATTTTTACCACAAAAAAAGATGTAAAGCTACATATCAAACAAACCAATATAATACTACAAAAATATGAATATTTTAGTCTCAAATTTCAGTAATTGCCTTCAGAATTTTTCACTATTTTTCGCCTTTTTTGTTTGGATTTCTCCAAAAACCGCTTCAAAAATCTCTAAAATCCCATTTGGATTTTAGGGATTTTTGAAAAAAAAATTGTTTTTCCTCTAAATTGATTTCGATAAAAAATACTTTTGAAAAGTTTTATAATAAAAATACCAAAAAATTTCTTTTTAAATTATAAAAGATGGAATTAATTTAACGAAATATACTTAATAAAACTAAATTTGTCATTTACTTTCTTTTTTTAAGATTTTATATTTTTTTTATTTTTTAAATTTTTTTAAAGATTAAAATAATTCTGCCTTTTTTAAAGTTTTTTTAGTATTCTTTTCGAACAACTCTATATTTTACAAATTCTTTAACCAATAAAAAACAAAATAAATAACAAAAAATGTTTGAAATTTCAGGCGGAAATTTGTTTTATGTCTTTTGCGACATTTTTCTTCAATCGCGACGAGTTCGACCGTTACTTCAACTGTTCAGCGTACAGTGTCGACGAAATTCCGCTCGAGAAACGCCGCAGTCCGGCGAACGCCGTCACGTTGTGGGTGATGGGCGTGTTTTGTGAGGTTTGCGCAGCCATTTTTCAGTGAAAAACAAATAAATGAGCAAAAAATGGAGAGTAGATAATCAGAATGTATTATTTATCATTACTGTGCTAAACATAACACAGAAGCTTGATTTTTCCAGAATTTTTATTCTTTATGGAAAACGGTAACGTTTTTGGTTGTATTTTGCGTGGAGTGATTCGTTATTGAAGGTTCTAATTTTCTAAATATTTTAACCAAAGATAATCGGAACCAGGCCCGTAGTCAGGATACAGTGCTTTGCCATTTTAGTTCAATTGAAATTCATTTGGACTCTTCAAATTCGATTACCAATTCAAGTTAATTTGAAAAAAATTCAAGTTCAACTTGAATTTTCCATTTTGCTAATTAGGAAATAAATATTTTTTAAATTAACTAAAAATATAAAATTTATCAAAAATAATTAAATCGGAAGGAAGCCGCTGGTTCAAAATAATTTCCAAAAGTCCAAGAAGTTAATCTGACTTCATTTTGAACTTGAACTTTTTTCAAGTTTATTTCGTCGGTTCATTTTCATTAAAAAAAAGGCAAACACTGCCAAGGGAGCAGCCACCCCTGACACTGAAATGGGGAAAATCACAAAAAATTGAAAAAAAGGTTTGAAATTTTTCTTTCTTAAAATTTTTATTGCCAAAAAAATTTTTATACCCAGTTTTATCGCCGACCGAAGAAGGTAGGGGAGTTATATATGTATATCACTTTAAAAAATTGAGGTCTGCGCCCAATCGAAATGTTTCATAACTACAATTTTCATAACTACAATTCTCATAACCACAATTCACAGTTCAAGAACACACTAATCCTATACTGTAGGCGTTTTGTACATATGCCGTTAACGTAAGAGTAGCATTCTACAATTCTTCTGCTCTATAGTATAACTATTCACTGTAGACCACATCGTCTTTATAATGTATAATTTTACACCCACCGCAGGCACTCTATATTCCGTGCACATGGGCGCTGTGGCGGCTGATGCTCGAGCAGCGCCAACTGCCCTCCTGCTATCCGCTCATGTTCTATTTGGGCGTGGTGGACTGTTGCCAGATGGTGGTGAGCGCGTTCCTCATCGGCTATTTGTGCCTCATTGGCAGTGTGTTCTGCGCCACGCCCGTCCTGCAATACGTCGGCTGCACGCTAGCGATGTGTAATTATTATAATTGATTAAACGTGAAGTCATGTTGCTAGCAGACTTTTTGTTGCTAGCAAGCTTTCTAGTAGCAAACTGGGTATAAAAAATTTTTATACCCAGTTTTATTGCCGTTGAGGCAAATAATGGAATGAATGCACAAATGAATGTGTGTGAAAAAGGAAGAAGGGATTGTGTAAAGGAAGCATTATTATATGACGGCTATTGCTACTACATACATACATATATGCCAAAATCGCCAACATTTTGCAGATGGCTGGGTGGCTGGCAATACGGCGGTGGTGATTCTGGCGCTGAATCGATGTGTGGTGCTCATTCGACCAGAGTGGGACGCAATTCTCTTCAAAGGTCGGCGCAAACTGGCTGCGTGGATGTCCGTTCCCACCGTAGGCGCGGTGGTTTTCGCCTTTTGTGTGCCTACTGTATTCTTTAACGCCGTCACCTCTACCACGTACCGAAACCCGCACATGTTCTATTTGCCCGATCAGCCATATGTATGTTTTTTAATACTTTTTCACTACTGTACGAAACTTTACAACGCATAATTTCAAGGCGTAACCACAAATTTTAAATATAAAATAAAATGTATAGTACATAAGAAGTAAAGTGTGGCAGTTAAAACAAAATTCACTTGCTTAATTTTAGGTTATATGTACATACAAATATGTATATAATATTACTCAGAATTTTTCAACACTGTAACACACTAAAATTAATAATATGTACATACCATAATGCAATATGTATAAACGTATAACACATGACATAACATCGTAATATCAGCAAATTCAGTACCGTAACGTTCCGCACACATTGTACAATTGGTTTGTCGTAGTGTGGATTATTCTCTGCTATACCGTATTCCTCGCCTACTTGATGCGCAATGCTTGTCTGGCGCGCTTCCGTCCCGGCGTCACTGTCGCGCCTTCGCAACCATCGCAGAGCGTGTCGGCGCGCGAAGTGCGGCGAATTCACAACGAGACCAAGGTGATTATTAGACCGACCGCCTCCACGGAGAGTTTACGCTACGATTTTGCTAAAAAAAATCCAAATATGAAGCAATTTTACATAATTTAGGCCACAGCGCAAGTGTTCGTCACGTGTTGCTTCGTCTTTTTCACGGCAATGGGCTTCATCTACACGGAGCAGCTGAAACAGTTCGGATTCGTGATATTTGTGGCGTATATCGGCTATCAGGGTTAGTTCACAACGAAATGTTTAAAGAAGTTGGCGGCGGGACAGAAGGTGGGGGGGGGGTTAGTTGATTGGTCGGAGCGAGGCGCGAGTCTCACGAATGTGGTGGATCCGGGGAGGAGTGGAGTAGGTCCAAAGTTTCATGAAAATGATTTGCGGTGTAACCGACCGGTCAGATAGAGGCAGGGAGGGCGTGGGGTGGGTGCTGTGCTACAACTTTATGCGGGTACGGTAAGTGAGTAGCTGTAAAACATAAAAAGTCTAAATTTAATAAATTAATAGTTTTTTCCATGTTTATTGGTGGGATTAGTGAATATTTTAATTTATTAGTGAGAAAAAAGCAGTGTTTTGACTTGACCCGCCCCCTTTTTTTGCCTTTTTTATTATTCAATGTTTCGTAGAACCACAAATTTTTCATAAAAACCGAAATTTTTCGAACGATTTTTGCGTTTTTTGTGTAAATTTATTTAAAAAAAATTTGGATAATGAGTAATCAAAAATTGAAAATTTTCATTAACAATTAACAAAGTATAGTGGTGATAAACAAGAGCTTTAAAAATTTATTTGTCTAGTCAGTCCGGCATTCGTCTACCTCAGCATGAACCGACTCATTCGTCGTCGAATTTTGAAGGCTTTCCAAAAGTTCAAAGGCACGCCCACAAATCAGACAACGTCCTCTGTGGCGGGCACGCAAAACCACACGACAACCGTCTCCAAAATCACACATTCAACGAAATAGTATTAAAAAATGTTTTTGTAGCGTCGAACTCGAACTCTTTCAAAGAACTCAAACATCGATTTTTTGGAACTTTTGCCGTATTTTTGTTTATTTCTATTGTAAAATATTTCCTTAGAAATTGCGCCTTGAGTATCAATTTAACGCAAAATCGGAACATAAAGTTCGAAAATATACGCTTATCGTCCGTTTATTGTTATCGGAAAACGTCCGGTTTATGTGCGCTCTTTCGCGCGCAATACCTCTAAAAGCGCAGCAGACCGCGTTGAATGATTAGCGCGGAAAAACGCGAGGAAATCGTCGCCACCACGAAATTTGCTGCTGCCGCTTTTTCTGCGCCTTCGTCACGCCTAAAAATTTGCACTTTGCAACATGCACGTTGTTGAAAAGTTTGCGGAATATCTGCGAAAATATTTTCAAAAAAAGGCAATTATGATTTTTTAAGCTTATATTTTAAAATTAAAAACATTTTTGAAATATTGTGGGCGAAAAAGAAAATATGTCTTCGAGCTAATAACAAAGTTTGCGCAATATGCAAATACCGTGTATACATATGTACATATACATATATGTGTATTTCTTTCTTTTTTTTATTTTATTTACGTAAAACGCAACAAGTAACAATAACAATAGTAATTAAATAACAAACAACAACATAATTT